>AWOL01S0076270.1:8161-23958 GCA_000715115.1 Nicotiana otophora | reverse complement strand
CATATATGCACCTGCACAAAAATATGCAGTAAGTGTAGTATGAGTACGTAAATCAACGCGTACCCACTAAGTATCCCGCCTAACCTCGAAGAAGTAGTAACAAGGAGTCGACTTGACACTTACTAGGCCAATAATAATATAATTAAAGTACTATGCTAAGCATGGATATCATGAATGATACTGTCAGTTCAACAACAGGAAGAGATAAGTCCTTCTTTCATAATTATAACATAAATTTCAGTAATAATATTTAGCAACTTACATTTCAAGGCATTTAAGCAGAATAAATCATGGAGAATTTCCAAATAATTAGCATGAGCAATTATGCCGAGGTCGTATGGTCCGATCCAATAAAATATTTAAATTGTGCACTGCCGAGGGTCGAACGACGCGAACCATAGATGCATCTATATTCCCCTCTCGTGAATCATACATGCGACGCGGTCAAACATAAATTTAAGGAATTACCCCACTCGCGAATCATACATGCGATGCGGTTACACAAAGATCTCATAAATTTCTATAGTACTCTCCCATTCTTTTCAAAATATGACATTCAAATGAAAACTTTTAAGATCCCATTATTTTTCCTCAATTCCAATTCCTTTTGAAACATTTAATAAGCACACTCAATTCCGCCCTTCTCAAGGCAAACAATATACATAAAGCAATAACAATATCAACAAGGCATCGTCTCAAGGCCTACTTCCCAATTCAAGAACGCGCTTAAACCCCCAAATTTGACGCCAAACGACTCGAAGCTAGTCAAACATTACATAAACTAATAATCTATTCTCAAAATTTCATAATTCCACCATTTAAGTGATTACCCAACCTAAATTGCAAGATTCCTAAAATTCACCCCTGGGCCCGCGTGTCCGGATTCCGAAACTGTTTAAAGAAGGTTGTTACCCATAACCTTAGGAACATAAATATATGATTTTTACTAAATTTCATAACGAATTTCGTGGTTAATTCTCATTTTTTATCAAAAACCTCTGTTTTCATCTAAACCCATAATTTTCACTAATTTACATGTTATAACCTACCCATAAACCATGTATTTAACTCACATTCGATAGGAATTACATACCTCAACTAGTTGATGGAAATCCCCTCTCTAACAAGCTCCGAAATCTCTCCCAAGAAGAGTAAGAAGTGAGCAAAAGTGCTCAAACCCCGATTTAAAACATCATTGCCCTTCAGTGACTTCCGCACCTACGGTTAAATTGGCGCACCTGCAATTCCGCTTTTGCATACAACTCGCACAAGTGTGGACCAAATCTAGACTGCCTCATCTCGCTTCTGCGACACTGCCCGCTCCTACAATACCTGCCTTCACACCTGCGCTTTCGCAGGTGCGGTCCTTCTTCCGCTTCTGTGATGGCTGGGCAGCCTATGCTGGAATGCATCTGCGATCATGGGGCTCGCACCTGCGGCTGACCAAGCGCAGGTGCGATTATGACAGCAGCTGGAGCTTCAGCTTTGGCTTCCAAATTCCAACTTGGTCCGAGCCTCGTCCGATTGACACTCGGGGCCCCCGGGGCCCCGTCCAAACGTACCAACAAGTTTGAAATCAAAAAATGGACTCTCTCAAACTCTCGGAATGCCCGAAACAACGTTAAAACTAAGAATCACACCCTAAAACCAATTGAATCAAACTTAAGAACTTCAAGTTCTTCAATCTACTTCAAATGCGCCGAAACATACTTATANCTCGCGAATCATACATGCGACGCGGTCAAACATAAATTTAAGGAATTACCCCACTCGCGAATCATACATGCGATGCGGTTACACAAAGATCTCATAAATTTCTATAGTACTCTCCCATTCTTTTCAAAATATGACATTCAAATGAAAACTTTTAAGATCCCATTATTTTTCCTCAATTCCAATTCCTTTTGAAACATTTAATAAGCACACTCAATTCCGCCCTTCTCAAGGCAAACAATATACATAAAGCAATAACAATATCAACAAGGCATCGTCTCAAGGCCTACTTCCCAATTCAAGAACGCGCTTAAACCCCCAAATTTGACGCCAAACGACTCGAAGCTAGTCAAACATTACATAAACTAATAATCTATTCTCAAAATTTCATAATTCCACCATTTAAGTGATTACCCAACCTAAATTGCAAGATTCCTAAAATTCACCCCTGGGCCCGCGTGTCCGGATTCCGAAACTGTTTAAAGAAGGTTGTTACCCATAACCTTAGGAACATAAATATATGATTTTTACTAAATTTCATAACGAATTTCGTGGTTAATTCTCATTTTTTATCAAAAACCTCTGTTTTCATCTAAACCCATAATTTTCACTAATTTACATGTTATAACCTACCCATAAACCATGTATTTAACTCACATTCGATAGGAATTACATACCTCAACTAGTTGATGGAAATCCCCTCTCTAACAAGCTCCGAAATCTCTCCCAAGAAGAGTAAGAAGTGAGCAAAAGTGCTCAAACCCCGATTTAAAACATCATTGCCCTTCAGTGACTTCCGCACCTACGGTTAAATTGGCGCACCTGCAATTCCGCTTTTGCATACAACTCGCACAAGTGTGGACCAAATCTAGACTGCCTCATCTCGCTTCTGCGACACTGCCCGCTCCTACAATACCTGCCTTCACACCTGCGCTTTCGCAGGTGCGGTCCTTCTTCCGCTTCTGTGATGGCTGGGCAGCCTATGCTGGAATGCATCTGCGATCATGGGGCTCGCACCTGCGGCTGACCAAGCGCAGGTGCGATTATGACAGCAGCTGGAGCTTCAGCTTTGGCTTCCAAATTCCAACTTGGTCCGAGCCTCGTCCGATTGACACTCGGGGCCCCCGGGGCCCCGTCCAAACGTACCAACAAGTTTGAAATCAAAAAATGGACTCTCTCAAACTCTCGGAATGCCCGAAACAACGTTAAAACTAAGAATCACACCCTAAAACCAATTGAATCAAACTTAAGAACTTCAAGTTCTTCAATCTACTTCAAATGCGCCGAAACATACTTATACTACTCGGAATGATACCAAATTTTGCGTGCAAGTCTTAAATGACACTACGGAACTATTCCTGATCTCAGAATTCTGTTTAGACCTCGATATTACCAAAACCCGCTCCAAACCAAATTTTAAAGAACTTTTAAAACCTTTAAGAACCAACTTTTACTCCTGGGCGCAAAAATGCTCCCGGGTCATCCAAAACCTGATCCGAACATACGCCCAAGTCCGAAATCATCATACGAACCTATTGGAACCATCAAATCCTAATTCCGAGGTCGTTTACTCAAAATGTTAACCGAAGTCAAAATTAGGCCTTTCAAGCCAACCTTAAGGAACCAAGTGTTCTGATTCCACCCCAAACTTTTCCAAATCCCGAACCAACCATCCCCGCAAGTCATAAATCTATAAAAGCATGTACGGGAAGTCGTATTTATTGGAACAGGATTCTAGAAAGCAAAACAACTGGTTGGATCGTTACTTTCTCCACCTCTTAAACAAAAGTTCGTCCTCGAAAGGGTTTAGATTCATACCTGAAGTGTTGAATAAGTGTGGATATCTGCTCCGCATGTCCACCTCAGACTCCCAGGTTGCCTCCTTGACTAGTTGGCCCCTCCACTGAACCTTTACCATGGAAATCCTCTTGCACCTCAACTGGTGATCCTGCCTAGCAACAATAGCAACTGGCTCCTCCTCATAGCCCAAGCTCTCATCTAGCTAAATAGTGCTTAAGTCTAATACATGCGACAGGTTGGCATGCTACCTCTGGAGCATAGACACGTGAAAAACTGGATGAACCCCGGATAGGCTGGGAGGTAAAGCAAGATCATAAACAATCTCCCCAACTCGCCTCAACGCCTCAAATGGCCCTATAAACCTTGGGCTCAACTTGCCCTTCTTTCCGAATCTCATAATACCCTTCATCGGCGAGACTTTCAAGAGAACCTTCTCGCCTACCATAAATGATACATCACGCGCCTTCTGATCCGCATAACTTTTTTGTCTGGATTGTGCTGTGCGAAGTCGCTCCTGAATCAACTTTACCTTTTCCAAGGCATCCTTCACCAGATCAATACCATATAACCTAGCCTCACCGGGCTCAAGCCACCCGATGGGAGAACGATATCGCCAACAATATAAAGCCTCAAATGGGGCCATCTCGATGCTAGACTGATAACTGTTGTTGTAAGCAAACTCAGCCAAAGGCAAAAACTAATTCCACTGTCCCCCAAAGTCAATCACACATGCTCTCACCATGTCTTCTAATATCTAAACTATCCGCTCTGACTGCCCGTCATTCTGTGGATGAAATGTTGTGTTGAACTCTACACGGGTCCCCAACTCACTCTGTATGGCTCTCCAGAAATGTGAAGTGAACTGAGGGTCTCTATCTGATATGATGGAAACAGGCACACCGTGAAACCAAACTATCTCCCTAATATAAACCTGGGTTAATTTCTCTGAAGTATATGTAGTCACAACTAGAATGAAGTGTGCCGACTTGGTCAATATGTCGACAATGACCCAAACTGCATCAAACTTCTGCAAGGTCCGCGGAAATACAACTACGAAGTCCATAGTGATGCGCTCCCATTTCCACTCAGGTATAGTCATCTGGTGAGCCTTTGGTGCTCATACTTGACCTGCTGGCAATTTAGACACCTAGCTACATACTCCACTATGTCTTTCTTCATCCGCCGCCACCAATAGTGTTGTCTCAGGTCACGATACATCTTCGTAGTACCTAGATGAATAGAATACCGAGAACTGTGTCCCTCCTCTAGAATCCTCTCCCTCAAGCCATCGACATTAGGAACAGATAGACGGCCCTGGAGTCGCATAACACCATCATCGCCAATAGAAACCTCCTTGGCACCACCCTGTAGTACCATCTCTCTAAGAACTGCCAAGTGCGGATCATCAAACTGTCGGGCATTGATCTGCCCCAATAATGAAGGTTGAGCAACAACACATGCAAGAACTTGGCTGGGCTCTGAAATATCCAACCTCACAAGTCTGTTAGCCAAGGACTGAATGTCCAAAGCTAGTGGCCTCTCCTCCGCTGAAATAAATGCCAAGCTACCTATACTCTCTGCCTTCCTGCTTAAGGCATCCGCGACCTAAAATTGAGATCCCTTTGCTTGAACAAATACTGTAAGCTGTGATGATCGGTATAAACCTCACATGACACCCGATACAGATAATGCCTCAATATCTTAAGAGCATGAACAATCGCGGCTAACTCCAAATCGTGAACAGGATAATTCTTCTCATGGGACTTCAGCTGACGTGAAGTGTATGCAATAACTCGCCCCTTCTGCATCAATACACAACCCAAGCCAACGCGTGAAGCATCGCAATATACAGTATACATCCCCGAACCGAAAGGCAACACAAAAACTGGTGTTGTAGTCAAGGCTATCTTGAGCTTCTGAAAGCTCGCCTCACAATCATCGGACTGATGAAACGGGGCACCCTTCTGGGTCAATCTAGTCAAAGGTGCTGTAATGGATGAAAAGCCCTCCACAAACCGGCGATAATAGCCTGCTAACCCCAAGAAACTCCTTATCTCAGTTGCCGAAGTGGGAAGAGGCCAACTCTGAACTGTCTCAATCTTCTTGGGATCCACATTAATACCCTCTCCTGATACAACATGCCCCAAGAATGCCACAGACTCTAGCCAAAACTCACATTTGGAGAACTTAGCATATAGCTCTTGTTCTCGCAATGTCTGAAGTACCACTCTCAAATGTTGCTCGTGCTCCCCCAGGCTACGTGAATAAATCAAGATGTCATCAATGAAGAAAATAACAAAGGAATCAATATAATGCCCAAATACTCTGTTCATCAAATCCATGAACGCCGCTAGGGCATTAGTCAAGCCGAAGGACATCACTAGAAACTCACAATGACCATATCTGGTACGTAAGGCAGCTTTCGGAACATCTGAGTCCCGGATCTTTAACTGATGGTACCCCGATCTCAAGTCGATCTTAGAAAACACCCTAGCACCCTGCAACTGGTCAAACAAATCATCGATACGCGGCAGCGGGTACTTGTTCTTGATGGTAACCTTGTTCAACTGGTGGTAATCAATGCACATCCGTATAGTTCCATCTTTCTTCTTCACAAATAACACTGGTGTACCCCAAGGTGATACACTTGGTCTCACAAACCCCTTTGCTAACAACTCCTCTAGTTGTTCCTTCAAATCCTTCAATTCTTTCGGAGCCATACGGTACGGTGGGATAGATATAGACTGGGTGCCTGGAGCCAAATCAATACAGAAATCAATATCATGATCTGACGGCATGCCTGGAAGGTCAGAAGGAAACACATCGGCGAACTCCCAGACTACTGGAACTGAACCAAACGTCGGAGACTCTGTAGTGGTGTCCCGAACATAAGCTAGATAATCCAAACAACCCTTCGCGACCATATGTCGAGCCTTCAGAAAAGAGATGACCCGACTAGCTGTACTAACCGAGGAACCCTTCCACTCTAATCTCGGTAATTCCGGCATCGCTAAGGTAATAGTCTTGGCATGACAATTAAGGATGGCGTGGTATGGAGATAACCAGTCCATACCCAGGATGACCTCAAAGTCGGTCATATCAAGTAACAGAAGGTTGCCCTAGTCTCGTAACTACAGAATGTGACCACACAAGACCGATAGATCTAATCCACAACCACAGAATCGCCCACAGGAGTGGACACATAAACAGGAGTACCCAAGAACTCACGAGGAACATCCAGGAAATGAGCAAACAGAGATGATACATATAAATAGGTAGATCCTGGATCAAATAACACCGAAGCATCCCTATCGCAGACAGAAATAATATATGTGATCACAGCATTTGAGGCCACTACATATGGTCTGGCCGAAAACGCATAGAATCTAGCTGGGGCGCCGCCTAACTGGCCCCCGCCTGCCTGACCTCCACCTCTAGGATGGCCCCTACCCCCCCGCCTCTGGGCGGCTAGATGGTTGGTGCGGCTGCAGGAGCTAAAATTATGGGTTGCTGACCCTGCTGTACTGCCTTGCCCCGAAGCCTAGGACAGGATCTCTTCATGTGACCCGACGCATGAACTCTCTGGCATGGCGCTAAAATAAGCACTGGAAGAACCCTGATGCACTGGTGGGCGATAAGAACTCTCTGGCACAGCACTAAAATATGGTCATGTCGGAGCACCCCGAGGAGGTGGTGGTGCTGAATATGTGGGCCTACTAGGCTGACCCCTCCCGATCTGACCTCTGCCCCTAGCCGGGGCACCTCTAAACTCTCCAGAGAAACGGGCCCTCTTGTCATGCTGCATCTGATCTCTACCCCTCTGGCGGTAGCTATTAATCCTCCGAGCAATCTCTACTACTAGCTGATAACCAGTACCCATCTCAACCTCGAAGGCCATACTAGCCCGAATATTAGGGTGCAACCCCGCAACAAATCTCTGCCCTCTCTCTGCGTCCGTAGGAAGTATCATAAGTGCATGGCGAAACAACTCAGAAAACCTTGCCTATAGTCGGTCACTGACATCTGACCCTGCTTAAGCTGCCCAAACTGATATCGAAACTCTTCCCTCTCGGAGGGTGGAATATACCTATCCAGGAAATGTTGTGTGAACTGGCTCCAAGTCATGGGAGGAGAACCTGCTGGTCTACCAAGAAGATAAGACTGCCACCATCTACGGGCCCTGCCCTCCAGCTGGAAAGTAGTGAACTCAACCCTATGAGACTCTAGTATCCTTATGTTGTGCAGTCCGTCCCTACACCTATCAATGAAATCCTAGGCATCCTCATGACGCTCACCCCCGAAGACAGGAGGGAGTAACCAAGTCCATCTATCCAATAACTTCTGCAGATCAATGTCCACAATCAGTCTAGGCTCAGGTGCAGCTGCCGTAACTGGTTGGGCTCTGCCCACGGGTAGTGCACCCGAAGTATGATATACAGCAGCTGCGTGCCCAGGAGCCTGAGTAGTAGGGGTCTGTGCTCCCCCTCCTGCCAGAGATGTGGCTGGGTCTGCTGGAAATAAACCAGCCTGAGTCATAGTATCCATGAACCTCATCATACGGCCCATGACCTCCTGAAAGCCCGGTGCTGTCATGAAATCTACCGTGGCTGGCTCTACGGCAGGCACCTCGCCATGCTCCTCAATAATGGGATCCTCCACTGGATCTCCTGGTGGTGCTACTGGGGTAGCTTTGGGTCGCCCTCGTCCCCTACCTCGGTCTGGTGCCCTCCCCCGGCCTCTACCTCATTCTCTAGCAACTGGGGGAGCAGCTCCTCCCAGGTCTGGAATGTCCGTAGTACACGTCCTCACCATCTGTGAGAGAATAGAAAGAAGAAACTTAGTATACCATCAATTGCACGATAGGAGATGAATAAAGAATAGTTTCCTAACACCCTATAGCCTCTCGGAGATAGGTACGGACGTCTCCGCACCGATCCTCAAGACTCTACTAGGCCTACCCATGACTTGTGAGACCTGCGTGAACCTAGTGCTCTGATACCATGTTGTCACGACACAACTCCATGTCAGGCCATGATGGCGTCCAGCACCGTTGCTGGACAAGCCAACAGTAAACAACTTAGTGATTTCCTATTTAGCTTTACTTATTTTAAAACATTTGGTAAATAAAGGATTGTTAAGGCCAACAAACAGAAACATCTAAAAGCAGTTATAACTATTGAATTACAACCCAAAAATCAAAGGCTCCTAATACGTGCCAAGATATGGTGTCACAAGTGTGTAGGCAACTAGTAGAATATACAAAAGATGACTATCCTACTGTCTGAAACAGAATAGATAGATAAAAACAAAAGAGAAACTCTGGCATGCTGCTGAACGGATCGGAATCTCGGCCCAAGATAAAGAATACGCGTCGGGCGGGTAACTAGATGCACCAGCCTCATATCATGTACAATTAAGAACAGAAGTGTAGTATGATTACATAAATAATATGTACCCAGTAAGTATCCCGCCTAACTAATAAGTAGGGATTTTAGCCTATTATTTGCTCTCTTTTACTTAGGTTTTGGGCCAAAACTGTGTGAAGGTATTTTCGGAAACTAACTTAATGTGCTTGCTTGCAGGGATTTGTTCGAAGTGAGCCAAAGAAGACTTAACCAACTCATAAAGGAGTCACAATTGAACATAAACCAAGTCTGGACCAATACTGTGGAACGCGGACCGTGGTAGAAAAGGGCGGCCGCGAAATTATCATCGCTGAGACAGCCATTATTCCGCGGACCGCAAAATAGAGATTCAGAGAGGCTGTTTTGAGCATTAAAATTAATCGCTGAGAGCGGCAGAAAGATGCGACCGCGAAGTGACTAGCGCGCCCGCGGTTGGAATTTAGCGGATAGCGTTTTTTGAGGTTCAGAGACTTTCCAAGATGGGCATAAATGAAGAAGGCGGTCCGCGTCCAAATTACGTGGCCTCGAAGGAATCTCACGCGGACGCGGTGAACATTACGCGGTCCGTGAAACAAAGATCTACCCAAGCCCATATATGAAGAAACGCAGACTGCGCTCACTATTACGCGGCCGCGAAAGCCCAAGCGCGGATGCGATCAGAATTACGCGTCCGTGAAACCTCCGCAGGGGCACGTGAACGGCTGATGTTTTCCTTTTTGGGCACTTTTAGAGTAGATTTACCTTCAAACTTTATATTTTCATCTTGTACTTTAATATTATGGCTTATATTTTATTTTTATCTATGATTTCTGCTGTTATTATGAGTATCTAGACCCCATAGCTAGGGTTGTGACCCAACCCTAGTGTGGGTATTTAATGGGTCTTGAGTTTTAGGGCTTAATTGTTTATGGGTTAGTGATATTTAGCCTAATTCATGCTAAAATTATAGAATTAGTAGTTGCAAACACTGACTCGTGCCTTTATGACTTAGGCTCTTCTTGAGAAAGAGGGACTCGGTCTAGGAAAATTAAGCTAACAAGGAATTGGGGTGAACTCAAGAGACTGATAGCCCCAATTATAGGGTTAAACCTAGAGATAGTAATACCCGACGACAGCCAATTTCACTTGTATTGTATGAATACCCATTTGGGCTTGAGAAAGCCAAATCGGGCAAGGTCACTCAAACTACCGAGAGGTATAGAGTGAGAACTTATGTGTTATGGTTATATCACGACCCCAATCATAACAAGCTTGTCCTAGATTCTTGATACCCATTAGATACTCACCTAGGTGGAAGTAACTTCCCTAGTGCCTTTTAACACTTGAAAACATTCACCAAAAATATTGCACTTAGCTTACACTTAGCATACAATAGTATAAAATTAGAATAGAATCAATCGCAACAATGTTTGGAAGTGCAATTAGGAATAACAAGCACATCTAGATAAGTTAGATACCCAACTCCAAGCAAAATTAACTCCCTGTGGAAATCGATCCCGACCTCGTTGGGTAAAACTGCATCGACCATCCTCGTTACTCTATAGTGGTGTAGGTTTGGCCTCGATCACTTTTTGGCACCATTGTCGGGGAGTTAGACGGTGTTGGCTATCTATCTAACTATTTGTGTGTCTTGTTTTTCTTTCCTTCTGTTTTTCTAACTTTTGTGTATCAATCGCTTTAGGTACCAAATGGCTCATAATGATGCTATCGGACATGTTCTTCCAGGGGAGGAGGTAGATGACAATGGTGAGGATGAGGTTAATCTAGAACCTCAAGTCCAAAGAAAAGGCCGCCAGGCTAATGACAACATTCCAAACCTTCCCCCACCTCCTCCACGGGCAGCACACCGGGTGCTACCCAATGAAGGTTACGCAAGTGCAATTATCCCGCCTCAGATTCGGGAAGGCAATTTTCAAATTACAAATATCATGCTGACCCTATTTGAGCAAATGGGCTTCTTCACTGGAGCTCCTCATCAGAACGCATACAAGCATCTAAAGGGTTTTGTAGACACATGATGGGGGAGCAAGCAGACGAACATGTCGGAGGACGCTCTGAGATTGAGACTTTTCCCATTTTCACTTAGAGGGAAAGCTTTGGACTGGATCGAGAGGCTACCCAACCACTCCATACACACATGGGATGAGTTCGCATAAAAGTTTACAGCCAAGTTTTTCTCACCGGGTCTTATGGCAGCATTGAGGGATGAGATATTAGCCTTTAAACAAGAACCTACTGAACCCCTATATGAAATCTGGTAGCGATACCGGGCAATGGCCAAGGAATGCCCAAACAATGATATGACTGAAGCAATGATTCAGCAGACATTCTATAGGGGCATCAACACGACCAACCAGTGTGTGGTGAATCAGCTAGCTGGGGTAAATTTTATGNTACCGGACAATGGTCAAGGAATGCCCAAACAATGATATGACTGAAGCAATGATTCAGCAGACATTCTATAGGGGCATCAACACGACCAACCAGTGTGTGGTGAATCAGCTAGCTGGGGTAAATTTTATGAAAATGCCTTATGCCGATGCTTGTGACATACTTGATGAGCTGGCTGACACATCCTCAGCTTGGCAGAGTTAGGCAAATATTCCTCAGGGTGACCCTAATGTCATTCATCTTCACAAGGAACTTCATGATCACGGACAAGCCATAGCCAAGTTAACAACTACTATGAATCAGTTAGCAAAGGCCCAGCTTCAGCAAGTTCAAGGGACAAAGCAAGTACATGCCATGGAAGGGGTAAATGTCATGGTTAACAAGAGGAGACATCGTGGTCAACAAGTGCAAAAATATCAAGATCAATATGAGCAAAGTGGTAGTGGTTACAATCAAGACGATTCTTATGATGATCAAAGTGAGGAAGTGTTATATGCCAATAACTACCAAGGTCAACGGAGCAATGCTCCAAATCAACAATGGAGATCGCAAGGGAACAATAAAAATTGGGGCAACCAAGGCCAAGGGAATTGGAACAATGGCAACAACAACAACTCGAACAATTGGGGAAACAACAATCAGCATTGGGGGAACAACAATAACAATTGGGGCGTCAATGGAAACCAAGGGGGTTGGAATAATAATAATCAAGGAAACCGAGGGTCGGGCTTTCAAAGGACCCCAATGTATCAACAACCCAACAATCCGCCTCCATATTCGTCTCAAGGGAAAAGTTCTTCAAACAATGAGATAGGGAAGATAGAGAGTATGTTCAAACAAATGATGGAAAGGAATGCTGACTCTGATGACCAAATAGCCTCCCATACTACCTCTATTCGCAACTTGGAAGTACAAATGGGTCAAATTTCTCAAGTATTGAATACTCGCCCTAAGGGGGCACTACCAAGTGATACGGTAGTAAACCTGAAGGGTGGGAACAATACAGGCCATGCTATGGCGGTGACCACAAGAAGCAGTAGAGGTGGAGATGCAAGTACCTCTAAACCAAAGAAGATTGTGAGTGATGATGTTGTATTGCAAGAATATGATGAGATTCAAGCCAATGATGAGAATGTGAATGATGAAGTGAGGATCGATATTTATGACAACATGGAGGAGACTCAAAATGATGTGAACCCGTCGAGGGAACACATGATAGACATACCGGAAATGGTAGTGCCTAAAGCCAAGGCCCCTTTTGCCAAGGCCTTCTCCACCGTATCCTCAAAGCTTGCAAAGAAAAATAATGAAAACCAATTCAAGAATTTTATTGAGATGATGAAAAGTTTGTCAATCAATGTGCCTTTGGTGGACGCTCTCGAACAAATATCGGGATATGCCAAGTTCATGAAGGACTTGGTAATTAAGAAGAGATCTATGCATTGTAAGACCATCAAAATGACTCATCAAGTGAGTACCATTGTGCACTCGATGGCTTCAAAGCTTAAAGATCCCGGTGCCTTTACAATTCCATGCACCATTGGTAGAGCCGATTTTGCAAAAGCCTTGTGTGATTTGGGAGCAAGTATTAATTTGATGCCACATTCCGTGTTCAAGACACTAGGTATTGGGCAACCAAGAGCTACTTCAATGAGATTATAAATGGCGGATCGGACAATGAAAAGGCCACTTGGTATTATTGATGATGTTCTAGTCCGGGTCGACAAGTTTATTTTGCCTGCTGATTTTGTGGTTCTCGACTGCAAAGTCGACTATGAGGTGCCTATAATATTGGGGAGACCTTTTCTAGCAACAGGGAAGGCATTGGTTGATGTGGAAGCAGGGTAACTCACCTTTCGAGTGGGCAATTAAAAGGTTGTATTCCACGTGTGCAAATCAATGAGGCAACCAAATAGCAATGAAGTTTGCTCTTTTGTGGATCTTGTGACGGAGGTGATAGTTGATGAAACGAGTGTCATGATCAATGTGGAAGACCCTTTAGAAGCTGTGTTGTTAAACCATGAGGATGATGAGAAGGAAGGCTTGGTTGAATGTGCAAATGCATTGCAAGGAATGGGATCCTACTCATATGGGGCCCATAAACATTCCTTGGACTTGGAAAACCGGAAGACTCCACCAATAAAGCCCTCAATCGAGGAGCTACCAACATTGGAGTTGAAGCCTTTGCCTTCACACCTCATGTATGAATTCTTAGGCCCTTCTTCCACATTACCTGTTATTCTTTCTGCTTGCCTAACTAACGTGCAGGTAGACTCCACCCTTGCGGTGCTTCAAAGAAGGAAAAGGGCAATTGGATGGACTTTGGCTAACATTCGGANCATATTACCTGTTATTCTTTCTGCTTGCCTAACTAACATACATTTAGACTCCACCCTTGCGGTGCTTCAAAGAAGGAAAAAGGCAATTGGATGGACTTTGGCTGACATTCGGGGTATAAGCCCCGCCTTTTGCATGCACAAAATTATACTAGAGGATGATGCCAAACCCTCTGTGGAACATCAAAGGAGGTTGAACGAGGCTATGTAAGAGGTCGTCAAGAAGGAAATTATCAAGTGGCTTGATGCAGGGGTTCTGTACCATATTTCGGATAGTTTATGGACTTCACCGGTGCAATGTGTGCCGAAGAAGGGGGGTATGACTGTGGTCACAAATGAGAAAAATGAGTTGATCCCCACTCGTACTGTCACCGGATGGAGGGTATGTATGGACTACAGAAAGCTGAACAAAGTGACCCGCAAAGATCACTTTCCATTGCCCTTTCTTAATCAAATGTTGGATAGACTTGTCGAGCGTGCATAATATTGCTTTTTGGATGGGTACTCAGGGTACAACCAGATTCTCATTGCACCGGAAGACCAAGATAAAACCACCTTCACATGTCTGTATGGCACATTTGCATTCTCACAGATGCCTTTTGGTTTGTGTAATGCACCAGCTACCTTTCAGCGGTGTATGATGGCAATATTTACGGATATGGTGGAGGACTTCCTCGAAGTATTCATGGATGATTTTAGTATTGTGGGGGACTCATTTGAAGAATGCTTGGATAATCTTGACAAAGTGTTGGCCCGATGTGAAGAGACCAACCTAGTGCTTAATTGGAAAAAATGCCACTTTATGGTCGAGGAGGGCATTGTCCCCGGCCATAAGATCTCAAAGAACGGTATTGAAGTGGACAAAGCGAAGATTGAAGTTATTTCAAAACTCCCTCCTCCTACTTCCGTCAAGGGAGTTAGGAGCTTTCTTGGGTACGCGGGGTTCTACCGAAGGTTCATCAAGGATTTCTCAAAAGTGGTGAATCCCTTGTGTAAGCTGCTACAAAAGGATGCAAAATTTGTGTTCAATGAAGAAGCATGAAAGCTTTTGAGCTTCTCAAGTATAAATTGACAACCACTCCCATCATTATCGCACCCAATTGGAGCTTACCATTTGAGCTCATGTGTGATACTAGTGACGTTGCGGTAAGAGCGGTTTTGGGGCAAAGGTTCAACAAGATATTTCATCCGGTCTATTATGAAAGCAAAACGATGAATGACGCCCAAGTCAATTATACGGTGACCGGGAAAGAGTAATTAGCCATTGTCTTCACCATGGAAAATTTCAGGCCATATCTCATGGGTGCCAAAGTGATTGTGCACACCGATCACGCGGCACTCCGTTACTTGATGACTAAAAAGGACTCGAAGTCTAGGTTGATGAGATGGGTTCTTCTTCTTCAAGAGTTTGACCTTGAAATCATTGATAGAAAAGGAAGTGATAATCAAGTGGTGAACCACTTTTCCCGCTTAGAAGAGGAGGGGAGGCCCCACGATGGCCTCGAAATTAATGATTCGTTCCCAAATAAACAACTCTTCTCCGTGTCTTTGAATGGTATTCCTTGGTTCGCCGATGTGGCTAACTTTGTTATGACCGGCATTGTTCCGAGTGAGCTCTCTTCTAACTAAAGGAAGAAACTCAAATGGGACAGCTTAGATTATTATTGGGACGAGCCCTATCTTTTCAAGATTTGCAATGATGGTGTGATCCGGAGATGTGTCCCGGAAGAGGAGCAAATGAATATTCTTGATGCTTGCCATTCCTCGCCCTACAGTGGTTATCATGGTGGGGCGAGAACTGCTTCAAACGTTCTTAGCTGTGGATTTTATTGGCCTACCCAATATAAAGATACAAGTGAGCTTGTTAAGAGGTGTGATGAATGCCAAAGAGCTGGTGGAATTTCCAAGAAGGATGAAATGCCTCTCACCACTATTCTTGAAATCGATATTTTTGACGTGTGGGGCATAGACTTCATGAGGCCATTTGTGAGTTCATGTGATAACACTTACATTCTGGTTGCTGTTGATTATGTTTCCAAGTGGGTTGAAGTTGTAGCTTTCCCAACAATGAGGCACGGAGTGTGGTGGCGTTCTTAAAGAAAAATATCTTCACAAGGTTTGGCACTCCTAGGGCGATCATCAGTGATGGGGG
>AWOL01S0076256.1:10348-30537 GCA_000715115.1 Nicotiana otophora | reverse complement strand
ACCTCTAGTGTTACCCGAAAATACGGGTTACAACATCCTTGATTTGTTTAACTTCTAATACTTGTTAACCACTCTTATACACCCTTGTATCGCTTAAGACCAAAAGGATTAACTTCTTATCATCTCAAAGATAATCGCTTCTTGGATTTACGTCGACTAACTTACGGCGTGATCTATGGTATGCGAATATGGGTTGTAACACGGAGGAACAATGAATAATTGGTGGGCGGTAAGAATTATCTGGCATAACACTAAAATAAGGTCGCACTGGAGCACTCTGAGGAGGTGGCACTGCTGGAAAAAAAGGTTCGGTGGACTGACACATCACGAACTGACCTCTAGCCCCAGCCGGTGTACCACTAAACTCTCCCGAATATCTAAATTGCTTGTCGCTCGCTCCCTGATCTCGTCACTATTGACAAACACCCTGTATCGTCTGACGTATCCCCTAAACTAGCTCGTAAGAAGTCCACATCTCCACCCCTCGAGCCAAAGTGGCCTGAATACCAGAGTGCCATCCGGCGACAAAGATACGCACTCTTTCTGCATAGGTAGGTAATGTCATATGTGCATGGCGTGACAACTCCGAGAACCTCGCCTCATAGTCAGACATTGACATCTAACCATGCTGGAGCTGTTCGAATTGGAACCGTACCTCTTCCCTCTTGGGGGGTGGAATATGTTTATCCAAGAAGATGCATGTGAACTGTTCCCAAGTCATGGGATGGAAACCTGCTGGTATGGCAAGAAGTTGTTACTGCCCCCACCTATGGGCCCTGCCATCCAGCTGAAAAGTAGTGAAGTCAACTCGGGACTCTAATATCCTCATGTTGTATAGTATGTCCACCGATCAATAAACTCCCGGGGGTCCTCATGTCGCTCACCCCCGAAAGGAGGAGGATAAAGCCTGGTCCATCTGTCCAATCTAGGAAACTCTGTCATTGCCAAGGTAACAATATTAGCATGGAAATCTAGGATGGCATGATATGGGGTTAACCAGTCCGTGCCCAGGATGGTCTCAAAGTCGGTCTTCTCAAGTTGTAGAAGATCCTCTCTAGTGTAATAACCATAGAAGGTAACAATGCATGACCGGTAGTTTTGATCAACAAAAACAGAATTGCCCACAGAAGTGGATACATAAGTAGGAGAAACTAAGGACTCCCGAGAAACACGCTGGTAATGAGTAAACATAGATGAAACATATGAGTACGTAGACCTTGGATCAAATAAAACTAAGGTATCTCTACAACAGACATAAATAATACCTGTGATTATTTTATCTAAAGCCAATGCATCTGGTCTGGCCGGAAAAGGGTAGAACCTAGCTGGAGCGCTACCCTACTGGCCTCCGCTCAACTGGCCTCCACCTCTGGGGACGAACCCTTCCCACCTTCCCTCCGCCTCTAGGAGGCTGGATGGCTAGTAGGACAATCGGTGCTGTAATCATGGGTTGTTGACCCTGCTGCACTTCCTTACCCCAAGGCGTGGGGTAGAATCTCCGTACATGACTGAAATCCACGCACTTGAAGTAACCCCTAGGTACGACGGACTACTAACACAAAGTCTGGCCCTGATGACTTGAATTCCCACCGGAGGAACAATAAATAACTGGTGGGCGGTAAGAATCTTCTGGCATAACACTAAAATAAGATCGCACTGGAGAACCTTGACGAGGTGGCAGTGCTAGAAAAGGGGGTCCGCTGGACTGACCCCTTACGAACTAACCTCTATCCCCAGCCGGGGCACCACTAAACTCTCCCGAATATCTAAATCGCTTATCACTCGCCGCCTGATCTCGGCTCTGTTGACAAACACCCTCAATCTTCCGACTTATCCCCAAAACTAACTCGTAATAAGTCCATATCTCCAACTCTCGAGCCAAAGTGGCCTAAATACCAGAGTGTAATCCGGCGACAAAGATCCGCACTCTTTCTGCATAGGTAGATAATATCATATGTGCATGGCGAGACAACTCAAAGAACCTCGCCTCATAGTCGGTCACTGACATCTGACCCTACTGGAGCTGCTCGAACTGGAACCACAACTCTTCACTCTGGGAGGCTGGAATATGTTTTTCCAAGAAGATGCATGTGAACTGTTCCTAAGTGATGGGATGAAAACCTGCTGGTATGGCGAGAAGCTGTTACTGCCCCCACATGTGGGCCCTGCCCTCCAACTGAAAAGTTGTGAAGTCAACCCGGGAGTCCAATATCCTCATGTTATATAGTATGTCCACCGATCAATAAACTCCTGGGGGTCCGCGTGTCGCTCACCCCTGAAAGGAGGAGGATAAAGCCTGGTCCATCTGTCCAATCTAGGAAACTCTGTCATTGCCAAGGTAACAGTATTAGCATGGAAATCTAGGATGGCTGGATATGGAGATAACCAGTCTATGCCTAGGATGGTCTCAAAGTCGGTCATCTCAAGTTGTAGAAGATCCTCTCTAGTATCGTAACCATAGAAGGTAACAATGCAGGACCGGTAGTTTTGATCCACAAAAACAGAATCGCCCACAGCAGTGGATACAAAAGCACGAGAATCCAAGGACTCCCGAGGAATACCCTGGTAATGAGTAAACATAGATGAAACATATGAATACGTAGACCTTGGATCAACTAAAACTAAGGTATCTCTACAATAGACAAAAATAATACATGTGATCATTTCAACTAAGGCCACTGTAGCCGAAAAGGTATATAACCTAGCTGGAGCGCTACATTACTGCTGACCCGAAGTCTGGCTCTGATGACTTGAATACTCGCTGGAGGAACAATGAATAACTGGTGAGAGGTAAGAATTGTCTGGCATAACACTAATATAAGTTTGCACTAGAGCACACTGAGGAAGTGGTAGTGCTAGAAAAAGGGGTCTACTGGACTGACCCGTCACGAACTGACCTCTAGCCTCAGCCGGGGTACCACTAAACTATCCCGATCGTTGACAAACACCCTCAATCTTCCGACTTATCCCCACAACTTGCTCGTAAGAATTCCACACCTCCACCTCTCGAGCCAAAGTGGCCTGAATACTAGAGTGTAATCTGGCGACAAAGATCTTCACTCTTTCTGCATAGGTAGGTAATATCATATGTGCCTGGCGAGACAACTTGGAGAACCTTGCCTCATAGTCGGTCACTGACATTTAACCCTACTGGAGCTGCTCGAACTGGAACCGCAACTCTTTCCTCTTGGAGGGTGGAATATGTTTATCCAAGAAGATGCATGTGAACTGTTCCCAAGTCATGGGATGGAAACCTGCTGGTATGGCGAGAAGCTGTTACTGCCCCCACCTATCGGCCCTGCCCTCCAGCTGAAAAGTAGTGAAGTCAACCTGGGAATCTAATATCCTCATGTTGTATAGTATGTCCACCGATCAATAAACTCCTAGGGGTCCTCGTGTCGCTCACCCTCGAAAGGAGGAGGATAAAGCCTAGTCCATCTTTCCAATCTAGGAATCTCTGTCATCCCCAAGGTAACAGTATTAGCATGGAAATCTAGGATGGCATGATATGGAGATAACCAGTCCGTGCCCTAGATGGTCTCAAAGTCGGTCATCTGAAGTTGTAGAATATCCTCTCTACTATCGTAACCATAGAAGGTAATAATGCAGGACCGGTAGTTTTGATCCACAACAACAGAATCGCCCACAGGAGTGGATACATAAGCAAGAGAATCCAAGGACTCCCGAGAAACACCTTGGTAATGAGTAATCATAGATGAAACATATGAATACGTAGACCTTGGATCAAATAAAACTAAGGTATCTCTACAACAGACATAAATAATACCTGCGATCATTTCATCTAAGGCCACTGCATCTGGTCTGGCCGAAAAAGGATAGAACCTAGCTAGAGCTCTAACCTACTGGCCTCTACTCTATTGGCCTCCACCTCTAGGACGAACCCTTCCCACCTCCCCTCCGCCTCTAGGAGGCCGGACGGCTGGTAAGACAATCAGTGCTGTAATCATAGGCTGTTAACCATGCTGCACGACCTTACCCTGAGGCGTGGGTTAGAATATCCGTACATGACTGAAATGCCCACACTTGAAGCAACCCCTCGGTACGGCGGACTGCAAACCCAAAGTCTGGCCCTGATGACTTGAATACCCACCGTAACCACAATGAATAACTGGTGGGCGGTAAGAACTCTCTGGTATAACACTAAAATAAGGTCGCACTGGAGCACCCTGAGGAGGTGGCAGTGCTAGAAAAGGGGGTCCGCTGGACTGACCCTTCACGAACTGACCTCTAGCACCAGCCGGGGCACCACTAAACTCTCCCGAATATCTAAATTGCTTGTCGCTCGCTGCCTGATCTCGGCTCCGTTGAAAAACCCCCTCATTATTCTGACTTATCCCCAAAACTAGTTCGTAAGAAGTCCATATCTCCACCTCTCCAGCCAAAGTGGCCTGAATACCAGAGTGCAATCCGGCGACAAAGATCCGCACTCTTTCGACATAGGTAGGTAATATCATATCTGCATGGTGTGAAAACTCGGAGAACCTCGCCTCATAGTCGGACATTGACATCTAACCCTACTGGAGCTGCTCGAACTGGAACCGTAAGTCTTCCCTCTAAGAGGGTGGAATATATCTATCCAAGAAGATGCATGTGAACTATTCCCAAGTCAAGGGATTGAAACCTGTTTGTATGGAGAGAAGATGTTACTGCCCCTACCTAAGGGCCCTTCCCTCCAGCTGAAATCTCCGCTCTTTAGGCAACCATTAGGTACGGTGGATTGCTGACCCGAAGTCTGGCTCTGCTGACTTGACTACCCGCTGGAGGAACAATGAATAACTGGTGAGAGGTCAGAATTCTCTGTCATAACACTAATATAAGTTTGCACTAGAGCACACTGAGGAGGTGGCAGTGCTTGGAAAAGGGGGTCAACTGGACTGACCCGTCACGAACTGACCTCTAGCCCCAGCCGGGGTACCACAAAACTATCCCAAATATCTAAATTGCTTGTCTCTCGCCGCCTGATCTCATCTTCATTGACAAACACCCTCAATCTTCTGACTTATCCCCACAACTAGCTCGTAAGAAGTCCACATCTCCACCACTCGAGCAAAAGTGGCATGAATACTAGAGTGAAATCCGGCGGCAAAGATCCGCACTCTTTCTGCATAGGTAGGTAATATCATATGTGCCTGGTGAGACAACTTGGAGAACCTCGCCTCATAGTCGATCACTGACATTCGACCCTACTGGAGCTACTCGAACTGGTACCGCAACTCTTCCCTCTTAGAGGGTGGAATATTTTTATCCAAGAAGATACATGTGAACTCTTCCCAAGTCATGGGATGGAAACCTGCTGGTATGGCAAGAAACTGTTACTGCCACCCCCCCCTATGGTCCCTGCCCTCCAGTTGAAAAGTAGTGAAGTCAACCCGGGACTCTAATATCCTCATGTTGTATAGTAAGTCCACCGATCAATAAACTCCTAGGGGTCCTCGTGTCGCTCACCCTAGAAAGGAGGAGGATAAAGCCTGGTCCATCTGTCCAATTTAGGAAACTCTGTCATCGCCAAGGTAACAATATTAGCATGGAAATCTAGGATGGCATGATATGGAGATAACCAGTCAGTGCCCAGGATGGTCTCAAAGTCGGTCATCTCAAGTTGTAGAATATCCTCTCTAGTATCGTAACCATAGAAGGTAACAATGCAGGACCGGTAGTTTTGATCCACAACAACAGAATCGCCCACAGGAGTGGATACATAAGTAGGAGAATACAAGGACTCCCGAGAAACACTCTGGTAATGAGTAAACATAGATGAAACATATGAATACGTACACCTAGGATCAAATAAAACTAAGGTATCTCTACAATAGACATAAATAATACCCGTGATCATTTCATCTAAGGCCACTGCATCTGGTCAGGCCGAAAAAGGATAGAACCTAGCTGGAGCGCTACCCTAAGGGCCTCTGCTCTACTGGCCTCCACCTCTAGGACGAACCCTTCCCACCTCCCCTCTGCCTCTAGGAGGCCGGACGGCTGGTAGGACAATCGATGCTGTAGTCATAGGCTATTGACCTTGCTGCACTGCCTTACCCCGAGGCGTGGGTTAGAATCTCCGTGCAGGATTGAAATGCCCACACTTGAAGCAACCCCTGGGTATGGCGGACTGCAAACCCAAAGTCTGGCCCCGATGACTTGAATACCCACTGGAGGAACAATGAATAGCTGGTGGGCGGTAAGAATTCTCTGGTATAACATTAAAATAAGATCGCACTGGAGAACCCTGAGGAGGTAGCAGTGCTAGAAATGGGGGTCCGCTGGACTGACCCAATACAAACTAACCTCTAGCCCCAGCCGGGGCAGCACTTAACTCTCCCGAATATCTAAATCACTTGTCGCTCTCTGCCTGATTTGGCTCCATTTACCAAAACCCTCAATCTTCTGACTTATCCCCAAAACTAGCTCGTAAGAAGTCCACATCTCCAACTCTCGAGCCAAATTGGCATGAATACTAGAGTGCAATCTGGCGACAAAGATCCGCACTATTTCTACATAGGTAGGTAATATCATATGTGCATGGCGTGACAACTCATAGAGCCTCTCCTCATAGTCGGTCACTGATATCTGAACCTACTGGCAGTGCTAGAAAAGAGGGTCCACTGGACTGACCCTTTACGAACTAACCTCTAGCCTCAACCGGGGCACCACTAAACTCTTCCGAATATCTAAATCGTTTGTCGCTCGCCGCCTGATCTTGGCTCCGTTGACAAACACCCTCAATCTTCCGACTTATCCCCACAACTAGCTCGTAAGAAGTCCACATCTCCACCTCTTGAGCCAAAGTGGCCTGAATACCAGAGTGCAATCCAGCGACAAAGATCCGCACTCTTTCTGCATAGGTAGCTAATATCATATGTGCATGGCAAGACAACTCATAGAGCCTCTCCTCATAGTCGGTCACTGATATCTGAACCTACTGGAGCTGCACGAACTGGAACAACAACTCTTCCTTCTGGGAGGGTGGAATATGTTTGTCCAAGAAGATGCATGTTAACTGTTCCCAAGTCATGGGATAGAAACCTACTGGTATGGTGAGAAGCTATTACTGCCCTCACCTATGGGCCTTGCCTTCCAGCTGAAAAGTAGTGAAGTCAACCCGGGACTCTAATACCCTCATGTTGTATAGTATGCCCACCGATCAATAAATTCCTGGGGGTCCTCGTGTCGCTCACCCTCGAAAGTAGGAGGATAAAGGCTGGTCCATCTCTCCAATCTAAGAAACTCTGTCATCGCCAAGGTAACAGTATTAGCATGGAAATCTAGGATGGCATGATATGGAGATAACCAGTTTATGCCCAGGATGGTCTCAAAGTCGGTCATCTCAAGTTGTAGAAGATCCTCTCTAGTATCGTAACAATAGAAGGTAACAATGCAGGACTGGTAGTTTTGATCCACAACAATAGAATCTCTCACAGGAGTTTATACATAAGCAGGAGAATCCAAAGACTCCCGAGAAATACCTTGGTAATGAGTAAACAAAGATGAAACATATGAATACGTAGACATTGGATCAAATAAAACTAAGGTATCTCTACAACAGACGTAGATGATACTTGTGATCATTTCATCTAAGTCCACTGCATCTGGTCAGGATGGAAAAGGATAGAACCTAGCTGGAACACTACCCTACTAGCCTCCGCTCAACTGGCCTCCACCTCTAGGACGAACCCTTCCCACCTTCCCTCCGCCTCTAGGAAGCCGGACGGCTGGTAGGACAATCGGTGCTGTAATCATGAGCTGATGACCCTGCTGCACTGTCTTACCTCAAGGCATGGGGCAGAATCTCCATACATGACTAAAATCCCCGCCCTCGAAGCAACCCCTAGGTACGGTGAACTGCTAACCCAAACTCTAGCCCTGATGACTTGAATACCCATTGGAGGAACAATGAATAACTGGTGGGCAGTAAGAATTCTCTGACATAACAATAAAATAAGGTCGCACTGGATCACCCTAAGGAGGTGGCAGTGCTTGAAAAGGGGGTCCGCTGGACTAACCTTTCATGAACTGACCTCTAGCCCCAGCCGGGGCACCACTATACTCTCCCGAATATCTAAATCGCTTGTCGCTCGCCGCCTGATCTCGGCTCCGTTGACAAACCCCCTCAATCTTCCAACTTATCCTTAAAACTAGCTCGTAAGAAGTCCACATCTCCACCTCTCGAGCCAAAGTGGCCTGAATACTATAGTGAAATCCGGTGACAAAGCTCCACACTCTTTCTGCATAGGTAGGTAATATCACATGTGCATCGCGTGACAACTCGGAGAACCTCGCCTCATAGTCGGTCATTGACATCTGACCCTACTGGAGCTGCTCTAACTGGAACCGTAACCGTTCCCTCTGGGAGGGTGGAATATATCTATCCAAGAAGATACATATGAACTATTCCCAAGTCATGGGATGGAAACCTGTTTGTATGGAGAGAAGATGTTACTGCCCCCACCTAAGGGCCCTGCCCTCCAGCTGAAATCCCTGTTCTCGAAGCAACCATTAGGTACGGTGGACTGCTGACCCGAAGTCTGGCCCTGATGACTTGAATACCCGCTGGAGGAACAATGAATAACTGGTGGGCGGTAAGAATTTTCTGGCATAACACTAAAATAAGGTTGCACTGGAGCACCCTGAGAAGGTGGTAGTGCAGGAAAAAGGGGTCTGCTGGACTGACCCACCATGAAATGACCTATAGCCCCAGCCGGGGTACCACTAAACTCTCTCAAATCTCTAAATTGCTTGTCGCTTGCCGCCTGATCTCGGCTCCATTAACAAACACCCTTAATATTCTGACTTATCCCCACAACTAGCTCGTAAGAAGTCAACATCTCCACTTCTCAAGCCAAAGTGACCTGAATACCATAGTGCAATCCGGCGACAAAGATCCACACTCTTGCTGCATAGGTAGGTAATATCATATGTGCATGGCGAGACAACTCGGAGAACCTCGCCTCATAGTCGGTCACTGACATTTGACCCTACTGGAGCTGCTCGAACTGGAACCACAACTCTTCCTTCTTGGAGGGTGGAATAGTTTTATCCAAGAAGATATATGTGAACTCTTCCTAAGTCATGGGATGGAAACCTGCTGGTATGGCAAGAAGCTGTTACAGCCCCCACCTATGGGCCCTACCCTCCAGCTGAAAAGTAGTAAAGTCAACCCGGGACTCCAATATTCTCATGTTATATAGTATGTCCACCGATCAATAAACTCCTGGGGGTCCTCGTGTCGCTCACCCCCGAAAGGAGGAGGACAAAGCCTGGTCCATCTGTCTAATCTAGGAAACTCTATCATTGCCAAGTTAACAGTATTTGCATGGAAATCTAGGATGGCATGATATGGAGATAACCAGTCCATGCCCAGGATGGTCTCAAAGTCGGTCATCGCAAGTTGTAGAAGATCCTCTCTAGTATCGTAACCATAGAAGGTAACAATGCAGGACCGGTAGTTTTGATCCACAATAATAGAATCTCTCACAGGAGTTTATACATAAGCAGGAGAATCCAAGGACTCCCGAGAAATACCTTGGTAATGAGTAAACATAGATGAAACATATGAATACGTAGACCTTGGATCAAATAAAACTAAGGTATCTTTACAACAGACGTAGATGATACTTGTGATCATTTCATCTATGTCCACTGCATCTGGTCTGGCTGGAAAAGGATAGAACCTAACTGGAACGCTACCCTACTAGCCTCCGCTCGACTGGCCTCCACCTCTAGGACGAACCCTTCCCACCTTCCCTCCGCCTCTAGGAAGCCGGACGGCTGGTAGGACAATCGGTGCTGTAATCATGAGCTGCTGACCCTGCTGCACTGTCTTACCTCGAGGCATGGGGCAGAATCTCCATACATGACTAAAATCCCCGGCCTCGAAGCAACCCTTAGGTACGGCAGAGTGCTAACGCAAACTCTGGCCCTGATGACTTGAATACCCACCAGAGGAACAATGAATAACTGGGGGCGGTAAGAATTCTCTAGTATAACAGTAAAAGAAGATCGCACTGGAGAACCCTGAGGAGGTGGCAGTGTTGGAAAAGGGGGTCCGCTGGACTGACCCCTTACGAACTAACCTCTAGCCCCAGCCGAGGCACCACTAAACTCTCCCAAATATCTAAATTGCTAGTCGCTCATTGCCTGATCTCGGCTCCATTGACAAACACCCTCAATTTTCCGACTTATCCCCAAAACTGGCTCGTAAGAAGTCCACATCTCCACCTCTCGAGCCAAAGTGTCCTGAATATTAGAGTGCAGTCCGGCGACAAATATCCACACTCTTTCTGCATAGGTATGTAATATCATATGTGCATGGCGAGACAACTCGGAGAACCTCGCCTCATAGTCGGTCACTGACATTTGACCCTACTGGAGCTTCTCGAACTGGAACCGCAACTCTTCCCTATTTGAGGGTGGAATATGTTTATCCAAGAAGATACATGTGAACTCTTCCCAAGTCATGGTATGGAAACCTGCTGGTATGGCAAGAAGCTGTTACAGCTCCCACCTATGGGCCTTACCCTCCAGCTGAAACGTAGTGAAGTCAACCCGGGATTCTAATATCCTCATGTTGTATAGTATGTGCACCGATCAATAAACTCTTGGGGGTCCTCATGTCATTCACCCCCGAAAAGAGGAGGATAAAGACTGGTCTTTCTGTCGAATCTAGGAAACTCTGTCATCGCCAGGGTAACAGTATTAGCATGGAAATATAGGATGGTATGATATGGAGATAACCAGTTAGTGCCCAGGATGGCCTCAAAGTCGGTCATCGCAAGTTGTAGAAGATCCTTTCTAGTATCGTAACCATAGAAGGTAACTATGCAGGACCGGTAGTTTTGATCCACAACAACAGAATCGCCTACATGAGTGGATACATAAGTAGGAGAATCCAAGGACTCCCGAGAAACACCCTGGTAAGGAGTAAACATAGATGAAACATATGAATACGTAGACATTGAATAAAATAAAACTAATGTATCTCTCTAACAGACATAAATAATACCTATGATCATTTCATCTAAGGCCACTGCATCTGGTCTGGCCGGAAAAGGATAGAACCTAGCTGGTGCGCTACCCTACTGGCCTCCGCTCTATTGGCCTCCACCTCTAGGACGAACCCTTCCTACCTTCCCTCCGCCTCTAGGAGGCCGGACGGCTAGTAGGACAATCGGTGCTGTTATCATGGGCTGTTGACCCTGCTGCACTGCCTTACCCCGAGGCGTGGGGTAGAATCTCCGTACATGACTAAAATCCCCGCACTTGAAGCAACCCCTAGGTACGGCGGAGTGCTAACCCAAACTATGGCCCTGATGACTTGAATACCCACCGGAGGAACAATGAATAGCTAGGGGCGGTAAGCATTCTCTGGTATAAAAGTAACAGAAGATCGCACTGGAGAACCCTGAGGAGGTGACAGTGTCGGAAAAGGGGATCCACTGGACTGACCCCTTACGAACTAACCTCTAGCCCTAGCCGGGGCACCACTAAACTCTCCCAAACATCTAAATCGCTAGTCGCTCATTGCCTGATCTCGACTCCGTTGACAAACACCCTCAATCTTCCGACTTATCCCCAAAACTGTCTCATAAGAAGTCCACATCTCCACCTCTCGACCCAAAGTGGCCTGAATACCAGAGTGCATTCCGGCGACAAAGATCCACACTCTTTTTGTTGTGGTAGGTAATATCATATGTGCATGGCGAGACAACTCGGAAAACCTCGCCTCATAGTCGGTCACTGACATTTGAACCTACTGGAGCTGCTCGAACTGGAACCGCAACTCTTCCCTCTTGGAGGGTGGAATAATTTTATCCAAGAAGATATATGTGAACTCTTCCCAAGTCATGGGATGGAAACCTGCTAGTATGGAAAGAAACTATTACAGCCCCCACCTATGGGCCCTGCCCTCCAGCTGAAACGTAGTGAAGTCAACCTAGGACTCTAATATCCTCATGTTGTATAGTATGTGCACCGATCAATAAACTCCTGGGGGTCCTCGTGTCGCTCACCCCCGAAAGGAGAAGGATAAAGCCTGGTCTATCTATCGAATCTAGGAAACTCTGTCATCGCCAGGGTAACAGTATTAGGATGGAAATATAGGATGGCATGATATGGAGATAACCAGTCAGTGCCCGGGATGGTCTCAAAGTCAGTCATCGCAAGTTGTAGAAGATCCTCTCTAGTATCGTAACCATAGAAGGTAACTATGCAGGACCGGTAGTTTTGATTCACAACAACAGAATCGCCCACAAGAGTGGATACATAAGTAGAAGAATCCAAGGACTCCCAAGAAACACCCTGGTAATGAGTAAACATAGATGAAACATATGAATATGTAGACCTTGGATCAAATAAAACTAATGTATCTCTATAACAGACATAAATAATACCTGTGATCATTTCATCTAAGGCCACTGCATCTGGTCTGGCTGACAAAGGATAGAACCTAGCCGGCGCGCTACCCTACTGGCCTCCGCTCATTTGGCCTCCACCTCTAGGACGAACCCTTCCTACCTTCCCTCCACCTCTAGGAGGCCGGACGGCTAGTAGGACAATCGGTGCTGTTATCATGGGGGTAATAATGAATAACTGGGGGCGGTAATAATTCTCTGGTATAACAGTAAAACAAGATTGCACTGGAGAACCCTGAGGAGGTGGCAATGTTGGAAAAGGGGGTCCGCTGGACTGACCCCTTACGAACTAACCTCTAGCCCCAGCCAGGGCACCACTAAACTCTCCCAAATATCTAAATCGCTAGTCGCTCATTGCCTGATCTCGGCTCTATTGACAAACACCATCAATCTTCCGACTTATCCCCAAAACTGGCTCGTAAGAAGTTCACATCTCCACCTCTCGAGCCAAAGTGGCCCGAAGACCAGAGTGCAATCCGGCGACAAAGATCCACACTCTTTCGGCATAGGTAGGTAATATCATATGTGTATGGAGTGACAACTCGGAGAACCTCGCCTCATAGTCGTTCATTCACATCTGACCCTACTGGAGCTGCTCGAACTGGAACCGTAACCCTTCCCTCTGAGAGGGTGGAATATATCTATCCAAGCACAGGCATGTGAATTGTTCCCAAGTCATGGGATGGAAACCTGTTTGTATGGAGAGAAGATATTACTGCCCCCACCTAAGGGCCCTGCCCTCTAGCTGAAATCCCCCTTCTCGAAGCAACCATTAGGTACGGTGGGCTGCTGACCCGAAGTGTGGCCCTGATGACTTGAATACCCATAGGAGGAACAATGAATAACTGGTGGGCGTTAAGAATTCTCTGGAATAACACTAAAATAAGGTCGCACTAGAGCACCCTGAGGAGGTGGCAGTGTTGGAAAAGGGGGTCCGCTGGACTGACCCGTCACGAACTGACCTCTAGCCCAAGTCGGGGTACCACTAAACTCTCCTGAATATCTAAATTTCTTGTCGCTCGCCGCCTGATATCGGCTCTGTTGACAAACACCCTTAATCTTCTAACTTGTCCCCATAACAAGCTCGTAAGAAGTCCACATCTCCACCTCTCGAGCCAAAATGACCTGAATACCAGAGTGTAATCCGGTGACAAAGATCTGCACTCTTTCTACATTGGTAGGTAATATCATATGTGCAAGGCGAGACAACTCGGAGAACCTCGCCTCATTGTCGGTAACTGACATCTGGCACTACTGGAGCTGCTTGAACTGGAACCGCAACTCTTCCCTCTAGGAGGGTGGAATATGTTTTTCCAAGAAGATGCATGTGAACTGTTCCCAAGTCATGGGATGGAAATTTGCTGGTATGGCGAGAAGTTGTTACTGCCCCCACTTATGAGCCCTGCCCTCCAGCTAAAAAGTAGTGAAGTCAACCCGGGACTCTAATATCCTCTTGTTGTATAGTATGTCCATCGATCAATAAACTCCTGGGGGTCCTCGTGTCGCTCACGCATGAAAGGAGGAGGATAAAGCCTAGTCTATCTATCCAATAAAGGAAACTCTGTCATCGCCAAGGTAATAGTATTACCATGGAAATCTAGGATGGCATGATATGAAGATAACCAGTCTGTGCCCAGGATGGTCTCAAAGTCGGTCATCTCAAGTTGTAGAAGATCCTCTCTAGTATCGTTACCATAGAGGGTAACAATGCAGGACCGGTAGTTTTGATCCACAATAACATAATTGCCCTCACCTCATAGTCGGTCACTGACATTTGACCCTACTGGAGCTGCTCGAACTGGAATCGCAACTCTTCCCTCTTGGAGGGTGGAATATGTTTATCAAAGAAGATGCATGTGAACTGCTCCCAAGTCATGGGATGGAAAACTGGTGGTATGGCAAGAAGCTGTTACTGCCCCCACCTATGGGCCCTGCCCTCCAGCTGAAAAGTAGTGAAGTCAACCCGGGACTCTAATATTCTCATGTTGTATAGTATGTCCACCGATCAATAAACTCCTGGGGGTCCTCGTGTCGCTCACCCCTGAAAGGAGGAGGATAAAGCCTGGTCCATCTATCTAATCTAGGAAACTCTGTCATCGCCAAGGTAACACTATTAGCATGGAAATCTAGGATGGCATGATATGGAGATAACCAGTCCGTGCCCAAGATGGTTTCAAAGTCGGTCATCGCAAGTTGTAGCAGATCCTCTCTAGTATTGTAACCATGGAAGGTAACTATGCAGGACCGGTAGTTTTGATCCACAATAACATAATTGCCCACAGGAGTGGATACATAAGCAAGAGAATCCAAGGACTCCCGAGAAACACCCTGGTAATAAGTAAACATAGATGAAACATATGAATACGTAGACCTAGGATCAAATAAAACTAAGGTATCTCTATAAGAAACATAAATAATACCTGTGATCATTTCATCTAAGGCCACTGCATCTGGTATGGCTGGAAAAGGATAGAACCTATATGGCGCGCTACCCTACCGGCCTTCGTTCGATTGGCCTCCACCTCTAGGACGAACCCTTCCTACCTTCCCTCCGCCTCTAGGAGGCCGGACGGCTAGTAGGACAATCAGTGCTGTAATCATAGTCTGTTGACCCTACTGTACTGCCTTACCCCGAGGCGTGGGGTAGAATCTCCGTACATGACTGAAATCCCCGCACTTGAAGCAACCTCTAGGTACGGCAGAGTGCTAACCCAAACTCTGGCCCTGATGAGTTGAATACCCACCGGAGGAAAAATGAATAACTGGGGGGCGGTAAGAATTCTCTGGTATAACACTAAAATACGATTACACTGGAGAACCCTGAGGAGGTGGCAGTACTGGAAAAGGGGGTCCGCTGGACTGACCCCTTACAAACTAACCTCTAGCCCCAACCGGGGCACCACTAAACTCTCCCAAATATCTAAATCGCTAGTCGCTCGTCACCTGATCTTGGCTCCGTTGATAAACACCCTCAATCTTCCGACTTATCCCCAAAACTAGCTCTTAAGAAGTCCACATATCCACCTCTCGAGCCAAAGTGGCCTGAATACCAGAGTGCAATCTGGCTACAAAGATCCACACACTTTCGACATAGGTAGGTAATATCATTTGTTCATGGCGAGACAACTCGGAGAACCTCGCCTCATAGTCGGTCATTAACATCTGACCCTACTAGAGCTGCTCGAACGGGAACCGTAACCCTTCCCTCGGAGAGGGTGGAATATATCTATCCAAGAAGAGGCAAGTGAACTGTTCCCAAGTCATGGGATGGAAACTTGTTTGTGTGAGAGAAGATGTTACTGCCCCAACCTAAGGGCCCTGCCCTCCAGCTGAAATCCCCGCTCTTGAAGCAACCATTTAGTACGGTGGGCTGCTGACCCGAAGTCTGGCCCTGATGACTTGAATACCCACTGGAGGAACACTGAATAACTGGTGGGCGGTAAACATTCTCTAGCATAACACTAAAATAAGGTCGCACTGGAGCACCCTAAGGAGGTGGCAGTGCTGGAAAAGGGGGTCCGCTGGACTGACCCGTCACAAACTGACCTCTAGCCCAAGTCGGGGTACCACTAAACTCTCCCGAATATCTAAATTGCTTGTCGCTCGCTGCCTGATATTGGCTCCATTGACAAACACCCTTAATCTTCTGACTTATCCCCAGAACTAGCTCGTAAGAAGTCCTCATCTCCACCTCTCGAGCCAAAGTGACCTGAATACCAGAGTGCAATCCGGCGACAAAGATCCGCACTCTTTTTGCATAGGTAGTTAATATCATATGTACATGGCGAGACAATTCGGAGAAACACGCCTCATAGTCGGTCACTGACATTTGACCCTACTGGAGCTCCTCGAAATGGAATCGCAACTCCTCCCTTTTGGAGGGTTGAAATGTTTTATTCAAGAAGATGCATGTGAACTGTTCCCAAGTCATGGGATGGAAACCTGCGGGTATGGCAAGAAGCTGTTACTGCCCCCACCTATGTGCCCTGCCCTCCAGCTGAAAAGTAGTGAAGTCAACCCGGGACTTTAATATCCTCATGTTGTATAGTATGTCCACCGATCAATAAACTCCTGGGGGTCCTCGTGTCGCTCACCCCCGAAAGGAGGAGGATATAGCCTGGTCCATCTGTCTAATCAAGGAAACTCTGTCATCGCCAAGGTAACAGTATAAGCATGGAAATCTAGGATGGCATGATATAGAGATAACTAGTTCGTGCCCAGGATGGTCTCAAAGTCGGTCATCGCAAGTTGTAGAAGATCCTCTCTAGTATCGTAACCATGGAAGGTAACTATGCAGGACCGGTAGTTTTGATCCACAATAACATAATTGCCCACAGGAGTGGATACATAAGCAAGAGAATCCAAGGACTCCCGAGTAACACCCTGGTAATAAGTAAACATAGATGAAACATATGAATACGTAGACCTTGGATCAAATAAAACTAAGGTATCTCTACAACAGACATAANTTATTTTAGTGTTATGCCAGAGAATCTTTACTGCCCACCAGTTATTCATTGTTCCTCCAGCGGGTATTCAAGTCATCAGGGCCTGACTTCGGGTTAGCAGCCCACCGTACCTAATGGTTACTTCGAGAGCGGAGATTTCAGCTGGAGGGCAGGGCCCTTAGGTGGGGACAGTAACATCTTCTCTCCATACAAACAGGTTTTAATCCCATGACTTGGGAACAGTTCACATGCCCCTTCTTGGATAGATATATTCCACCCTCTCCGAGGGAAGGGTTACGGTTCCAGTTCGAGCAGCTCCAGTAGGGTCAGATGTTAATGACCGACTATGTGGCGAGGTTCTCCGAGTTGTCTCGCCATGCACATATGATATTACCTACCTATGCAGAAATAGCGTGGATCTTTGTCGCTAGATTGCACTCTGGTATTCAGGCCACTTCTGCTCGAGAGGTGGATATGTGGACTTCTTAAGAGCCAGTTTTGGGGATAAGTCGGAAGATTGAGGGTGTTTTTCAATGGAGCCGAGATCAGGCAATGAGCGACTAGTGATTTAGATATTTGGGAGAGTTTAGTGGTGCCCCCACTGGGGCTAGAGGTTAGTTCGTAAGGGGTCAGTCCAGCGGACCCCCTTTTCCAACACTGCCACCTCCTCAGGGTTCTCCAGTGCAATCTTATATTAGTGTTATACCAGAGAATTCTTACTGCCCCATAGTTATTCATTTTTTCTCTGGTGGGTATTCAAGTCATCAGGGCCAGAGTTTGGGTTAGCACTCTGCCGTACCTAGGGGTTGCTTCAAGTGCGGGGATTTCCGGCATGTACGGAGATTCTACCCTACGGCTCGGGGTAAGGCAGTACAGTAGGGTCAACAACCCATGATTACAACACTGATTGTCCTACTAGCCGTCCGGCCTCTTAGAGGCGGAGGGAAGGTAGGAAGGGTTCGTCCTAGAGGTGGAAGCCAATCGAGCGGAGGATAGTATGGTAGCGTGCCAGCTGTTCTATTCTTTTCTGGCCATACCAAATGTAGTGGCCTTAGATGAAACATATGAATACGTAGACCTTGGATCAAATAAAACTAAGGTATCTCTACAACAGACATAAATAATACCTGTGATCATTTCATCTAAGGCCACTACATTTGGTATGGCCAGAAAAGAATAGAACAGCTGGCACGCTACCATACTATCCTCCGCTCGATTGGCTTCCACCTCTAGGACGAACCCTTCCTACCTTCCCTCCGCCTCTAAGAGGCCGGACGGCTAGTAGGACAATCAGTGTTGTAATCATGGGTTGTTGACCCTACTGTACTGCCTTACCCCGAGCCGTAGGGTAGAATCTCCGTACATGCCGGAAATCCCCGCACTTGAAGCAACCCCTAGGTACGGCAGAGTGCTAACCCAAACTCTGGCCCTGATGACTTGAATACCCACCAGAGAAAAAATGAATAACTATGGGGCAGTAAGAATTCTCTGGTATAACACTAATATAAGATTGCACTGGAGAACCCTGAGGAGGTGGCAGTGTTGGAAAAGGGGGTCCGCTGGACTGACCCCTTACGAACTAACCTCTAGCCCCAGTGGGGGCACCACTAAACTCTCCCAAATATCTAAATCACTAGTCGCTCATTGCCTGATCTCGGCTCCATTGAAAAACACCCTCAATCTTCCGACTTATCCCCAAAACTGGCTCTTAAGAAGTCCACATATCCACCTCTCGAGCAGAAGTGGCCTGAATACCAGAGTGCAATCTAGCGACAAAGATCCACGCTATTTCTGCATAGGTAGGTAATATCATATGTGCATGGCGAGACAACTCGGAGAACCTCGCCACATAGTCGGTCATTAACATCTGACCCTACTGGAGCTGCTCGAACTGGAACCGTAACCCTTCCCTCGGAGAGGGTGGAATATATCTATCCAAGAAGGGGCATGTGAACTGTTCCCAAGTCATGGGATTAAAACCTGTTTGTATGGAGAGAAGATGTTACTGTCCCCACCTAAGGGCCCTGCCCTCCAGCTGAAATCTCCGCTCTCGAAGTAACCATTAGGTACGGTGGGCTGCTAACCCGAAGTCAGGCCCTGATGACTTGAATACCCGCTGGAGGAACAATGAATAACTGGTGGGCAGTAAAGATTCTCTGGCATAACACTAAAATAAGGTCGCACTGGAGCACCCTGAGGAGGTGGAAGTGCTGAAAAGGGAGTCCGCTGGACTGACCCTTCACGAACTGACCTCTAGCCTTAGTCGGGGTACAACTAAACTCTCCCGAATATATAAATTGCTTGTCGCTCGCCGCCGGATATTGGCTCCATTGACAAACACCCTTAATCTTCTGACTTATCCCCAGAACTAGCTGGTAGGAAGTCCATATCTCCACCGCTCGAGCCAAAGTGACCTGAATACCAGAGTGCAATTCGGTGACAAAGATCCGCACTCTTTCTGCATAGGTAGTTAATATCATATGTACATGGCGAGACAATTCGGAGAACCTCGCCTCATAGTCGGTCACTGAGGCCTCAACTCTTCCCTCTGGGAGGGTGGAATATGTTTGTCCAAGAAGATGCATGTGAACTGTTCCCAAGTCATGGTCTGGAAACCTGCTGGTATGGCAAGAAGCTGTTACTGCCCCCACCTATGGACCCTGCCCTCCGGCTAAAAAGTAGTGAAGTCAACCCGGGACTCTAATATCCTCATGTTGTATAATAAACTCCTGGGGGTCCTCATGTCGCTCACCCCCGAAAGCCTGGTCCATCTTTCCAATCTAGGAAACTCTGTCATCGCCAAGGTAACAGTATTAGCATGGAAATCTAGGATGGCATGATATGGAGATAACCAGTATGTGCCCAGGATGGTCCCAAAGTCGGTCATCTCAAGTTGTAGAAGATCCTCTCTAGTATTGTAACCATAGAAAGTAACAATGCAGGACCGGTAGTTTAGATCCACAACAACAGAATCGCCCACATGAGTGGATACATAAGCAGGAGAATCCAAGGACTCCCGAGATACACCCTGGTAATGAGTAAACATAGATGAAACATATGCATACGTAGACCTTAGATCGAATAAAACTAAGGTATCTCTACAATAGACATAAATAATACTTGTGATCATTACATCTAAGTCCACTACATCTAGTCTGGCCGGAAAAGGATAGAACCTAGCTGGAGCGCTACCCTACTAGCCTCTGCTCGACTGGCCTCCACCTCTGGTACGAACCCTTCCCACCTTCCCTAAGCGTCTAGGAGGCCAGACGGCTGGTAGGACAATCGGTGCTGTAATCATGGGTTGCTGACC
>AWOL01S0076255.1:0-19504 GCA_000715115.1 Nicotiana otophora | reverse complement strand
CCTTGGATCAAATAAAACTAAGGTATCTCTACAACAGACATAAATAATACCTGTGATCATTTCATCTAAGGCCACTGCATCTGGTCTGGCCGGAAAAGGATAGAACCTAGCTGGAGCGCTACCCTACTAGCCTCCGCTCGACTAGCCTCCACCTCTAGGACGAACCCTTCCCACCTTTCCTCCGCCTCTTGGAGGCCGGACGGCTGGTAGGATAATCGGTGCTGTAATCATGGGCTTCTAACCCTGCTGCACTGCCTTACCCCGAGGCGCGGGGTAGAATCTCTGTACATGACTGAAATCCCCGCACTCGAAGCAACCCCTAGGTATTGCGGACTGCTAACCCAAAGTCTGGCCCTGATGACTTGAATACCCACCGGAGGAACAATGAATAACTGAAGGGCGGCAAGAATTCTCTGGCATAACACTAAAATAATGTCACATTGGAGCACCCTAAGGAGGTGGCAGTGCTGGAAAAGGGGGTCCGCTAGACTGACCCCTTACGAAGTAACCTCTAGCTCCAGTCGGGGCACCACTAAACTCTCCCGAATATCTAAATTGCTAGTCGTTCGCCGCTTGATCTCGGTTCCATTGACAAACACCCTCAATCTACCGACTTATCCCGACAACTAGCTCGTAAGTAGTCCACATCTCTACCTCTCGAGCCAAAGTGGCCTGAATACCAGAGTGCAATCCGGCGACAAAGATCCGCACTCTTTCAGCATAGGTAGGTAATATCATATGTGCATGGCGAGACAACTCGGAGAACCTCGCATTATAGTCGGTCACAGACATTTGACACTACTGGAGCTGCTCGAACTGGAACCGCAACTCTTCCCTCTGGGAGGGTGGAATATTTTTGTCCAAGAAGATGAATTTGAACTTTTCCCAAGTCATGGGATGGAAACCTACTGGTATGGCGAGAAGCTGTTACTGCCCCCACCTATGGGCCCTGCCCTCCAGCTGAAAAGTAGTAAACTCAACCCGGGACTCTAATATCCTTATGTTGTATAGTATGTGCACTGATCAATAAACTCCTGGGGTCCTCGTATCGCACACCCTCGAAAAGAGGAGGATAAAGCCTGGTCCATCTATTCGATATAGGAAACTCTGTCATCGCCAAGGCAACAGTATTAGCATGGAAATCTAGGATGGCATGATATGGAGATAACCAGTGTGTGCCCAGGATGGTCCCAAAGTCAGTCATCTCAAATTATAGAAGATCCTCTCTACTATTGTAACCATAGAAGGTAACAATGCAGGACTGGCAGTTTTGAGCCACAACAACATAATCGCCCACATGAGTGGATACATAAGTAGGAGAATCCAAGGACTCCCGAGAAACACCCTGGTAATGAGTAAATATAGATGAAACATATGAATACGTAGACCTTAGATCAAATAAAACTAAGGTATCTCTACAACAGACATAAATAATACTTGTGATCATTACATCTAAGTCCACTGCATCTGGTCTGGCCGGAAAAGGATAGAACCTATATGGAGCGCTACCCTACTAGCCTCCGCTCGACTAGCCTCCACCTCTAGTACGAACCCTTCCAACCTTCCCTCCGCCTCTAGGACGCCGGACGGCTGGTTGGATAATCGGTTGACAAACACCATCAATCTTCCGACATATCCCCACAACTAGCTCGTAAGAAGTCCACATCTCCACCTCTCGCGCCAAAGTGGCCTGAATACCAGAGTGCAATCCGGCGACAAAGATCCGCACTCTTTCTGCATAGGTAGGTAAGATCATATGTGCATGGCGAGACAACTCGGAAAACCTCGCCTCATTGTCGGTAACTGACATCTGGCATTACTGGAGCTGCTTGAACTGGAACCGCAACTCTTCCCTCTAGGAGGGTGGAATATGTTTTTCCAAGAAGATGCATGTGAACTGTTCCCAAGTCATGGGATGGAAATTTGCTGGTATGGCGAGAAGTTGTTACTGCCCCCACTTATGAGCCCTGCCCTCCAGCTAAAAAGTAGTGAAGTCAACCCGGGACTCTAATATCCAGCTAAAAAGGAGCTGGATAAAGCCTAGTCTATCTGTCCAATAAAGGAAACTCTGTCATCTCCAAGGTAACAGTATTACCATGGAAATCTAGGATAACATGATATGAAGATAACCAGTCTGTGCCCTGGATGGTCTCAAAGTCGGTCATCTCAAGTTGTAGAAGATCCTCTCTAGTATCGTAACCATAGAAGGTAACAATGCAGGACCGGTAGTTTTGATCCACGACAACAGAATCGCCCACAGGAGTGGATACATAAGCAAGAGAATTCAAGGACTCCCGAGAAACACCCTGGTAAGGAGTAAACATAGATGAAACATATGAATACATAGACCTTGGATCAAATAAAACTAAGGTATCTCTACAACAGACATAAATAATACCTGTGAGCATTTTATCTAAGGCCACTGCATCTGGTCTGGCCGGAAAAGGATAGAACCTAGCTGGAGCGCTAACCTACTAGCCTTCGGTCGACTGGCCTCCTCCTCTAGGATGAACCCTTCCCACCTTCCCTCCGCCTCTAGGAGACCGGAAGGCTGGTAGGACAATTGATGCTGTAATCATGGGCTGCAGACCCTACTGCATGCCTTACCCCGAGGCGTGGGGTAAAATCTCCGTACATGACTGAAATCCCCTCACACGAAGCAACCCCTAGGTAGTGCGGACTGCTAACCCAAACTCTGGCCCTGATTACTTGAATACCCACCGGAGGAACAATGAATAACTGGTGGGCGGTAAGAATTCTCTATCATAACACTAAAATAAGGTCGCACTGGAGAACCCTGAGGAGGTGGCAGTGCTGGAAAATGGGATCCGCTGGACTGACCCCTTACGAACTAACCTCTAGCCCCAGCCGGGGCACCACTAAACTCTTTCGAATATCTATATCGCTTGTCGCTCGCCGTCTGATCTCGGTTCCGTTGACAAACACCCTCAATCTTCTGACTTATCCCTACAACTAGCTCATAAGAAGTTCACATCTCCACCTCTCCAGCCAATGTGGCCTGAATACCAGAGTGCAATCCAGAGAAAAAGATCCGCACTCTTTCTGCATAGTCGGAGAACCTCTCCTCATAGTCAGTCACTCACATCTGACACTATTGGAGCTACTCGAACTGGAGCCACAACGCTTCCCTCTGGGAGGGTGGAATATGTTTGTCCAAGAAGATGCGTGTGAAATGTTCCCAAGTCATGGGATGGAAACCCGCTGGTATGGCGAGAAGCTGTTACTGCCTCCACCTATGGGCCCTGCCCTCCGGCTGAAAAGTAGTGAAGTCAACCCCGGACTCTACTATCCTCATGTTGTATAATATGTCCACCGATCAATAAACTCCTGGGGGTCCTCGTGTCCCTCACCCACGAAAGGAGGAGGATAAAGCCTGGTCCATCTTTCCAATCTAGGAAACTCTATCATCGCCAAGGTAACAGTATTAGCATGGAAATCTAGGATGGCATGATATGGAGATAACCAGTCTATGCCTAAGATGGTCTCAAAGTCATTCATCTCAAGTTGTAGAAGATCCTCTATCGTATCTTAACCATAGAAGGTAACAATGCAGGACCGGTAGTTTTTGTCCACAACAACAGAATTGCCCACAAAAGTGGATACATAAGTAGGAGAATCCAAGCACTCCCGAGAAATACCTTGGTAATGAGTAAACATAGATGAAACATATGAATACGTAGACCTTGGATCAAATAAAACTAAGGTATCTCTACTACAGACATAAATAATACCTGTGATCATTTGATCTATGGCCACTGCCTTTGGTCTGGCCGGAAAAGGATAGAACCTAGCTGGAGCGCTACCCTACTAGCCTCCGCTCGACTAGCCTCCACCTCTAGTACGAACCCTTCCCACCTTCCCTCCGCCTCTAGGAGCCCGAATAACTGGTAGGATAATCGGTGCTGTAATCATGGGCTGCTGACCCTGCTGCACTGCCTTACCCCGACGCGTGGGGTGGAATCTCTGTACATGACTTAAATCCCTGCTCTCGAAGCGACCCCTAGGTACTGCGGACTAGAGAACCCTGAGGAGGAACAATGAATAACTGAAGGGCGGTAAGAATTCTCTGGCATAACACTAAAATAAGGTCGCACTGGAGAACCTTGAGGAGGTGGCAGTGCTGGAAAAGGGGGTCCGCTGGACTGACCCCTTACGAACTAACCTCTAGCCCCAGCCGGGGCACCACTAAACTCTCCCAAATATCTAAATCGCTTGTCGCTCGCCGCCTAATGTTGGTTCCGTTGACAAACACCCTCAATCTTCCGACATATCCCCACAACTAGCTTGTAAGAAGTCCACATCTCCACCTCTCGAGCCAAAGTGGCCTGAATACCAGAGTGCAATCAGGCGACAAAGATCCGCACTCTTTCTGCGTAGGTAGGTAATATCATATGTGCATGGCGAGACAACTTGGAGAATTTCCCCTCATAGTCGGTCACTGACATCTGACACTACTGGAGCTGCTCGAACTAGAACCGCAACTCTTCCCTCTGGGAGGGTGGAATATGTTTGTCCAAGAAGATGCATGTGATCTGTTCCCAAGTCATGGGATTGAAACCTACTAGTACGGAAACCTGTTGGTATGCCGAGAAGCTGTTACTGCCCCCACCTATGGGCCCCGCCCTCCAGCTAAAAAGTAGTGAGGTCAACCTGGGACTCTAATATCCTCATGTTGTATAGTATTTCAACCGATCAATAAAGTCCTGGGGGTCCTCGTGTCTCTGACCCCGGAAAGGAGGAGGATAAATCCTGGTCCATCTGTCCAATCTAGGAAACTGTGTCATCGCCAAGGTAACTGTATTAGCATGGCAATCTTGGATGGCATGATATAGAGATAACCAGTTCGTGCCCAAGATGGTCTCAAAGTCGGTCATCTTAAGTTGTAGAAGATCCTCTCTAGTATCGTAACCATAGAAGGTAACAATGCAGGGCCGGTAGTTTTGATCGACAACAATAGAATCGCCCACAAGAGTGGATACATAAGCAGGAGAATCAAAGGACTCCCGAGACACACCCTGGGAATGAGTAAACATAGGTGAAACATAATACTACGCAGACCTTAGATCAAATAAAACTAAGGTATCTCTACAGCAGACATAAATAATACATGTGATCATTTCATCTAAGGCCACTGCATCTGGTCTGGCCGAAAAAGGATAGAACCTAGCTGGAGCACTACCCTACTGGCCTCATCTCGACTAGCCTCAACCTATCGGACGAACCCTTCCCTCCTTCCCTCTGCCTCTAGGAGGCCGGACGGTTGGTAAGACTATCGGTGATGTAATTATGGGCTGCTGACCCTGCTGCACTGCCTTACCCCGAGGTGTGGGGTAGAAGCTCTGTACATGACTGAAATCCCCATACTCGAAGCAACCCCTGGGTACTGCGGACTGCTAACCCAAAGTTTGGCAATGATGACTTGAATACCCACCGGAGAAACAATGAATAACCGGTGGGCAGTAAGAATTATCTAGCAAAACACAAAAATAAGGTCGCACTGGAGAACCTTGAAGGGGTGGCAGTGCTGAGAAAGGGGGTCCGCTGGACTGACCCATCACGAACTGACATCTAGACCCAGCCGGTGTACCACTAAACTCTCCTGAATATCTAAATTGCTTGTCGCTCACCGCCTGATCTCAGTTCCGTTGAAAAACACCCTCAATCTTCCGACTTATCCCCACAACTAGCTCGTAAGAAGTCCATATCTCCACCTCTCGAGCCAAAGTGACCTGAATACCAGAGTACAATCCGGCGACAAAGATTTGCACTCTTTCTGCATAGGTAGGTAATATCATATGTGCATGGCGAGACAACTCGGAGAACCTCGCCTCATAGTCAGTCAATGACCTCTGACCCTACTGGAGCTGCTCGAACTGGAACCGCAACTCTTCCCTCTTAGAGGGTGGAATATGTTTGTCCAAGGAGATGCATGTGAACTGTTCCCAAGTCATGGGATGGAAACCTACTGGTATGGTGAGAAGCTGTTACTGCCCCCACCTATAGGCCCTGCCCTCCAGCTGAAGAGTAGTGAAGTCAACCCGGGACTCTAATATACCCATGTTGTATAGTATGTCCACCGATCAATAAACTCCTAGGGGTCCTCGTGTCGCTCACCCCCGAAAGGAGGAGGATAAATCTTGGTCCATCTGTCCAATCTAGGAAACTCTGTCATCGCTAAGGTAATAGCATTAGCATGGCAATCTAGGATAGCATGATATGGAGATAACCAATCCGTGCCCAGGATGGTCTCAAAGTCGGTCATCTCAAGTTGTACAAGATCCTCTCTAGTATCATAACCATTGAAGGTAACAATGCATGACCGATAGTTTTGATCCACAACAAGAGAATCGCCCACAGGAGTGGATACATAAGCAGGAGAATCCAAGGACTCCCGAGACACACCCAGGTAATTAGTAAACATAGGTGAAACATATGAATATGTAGACCTTAGATCAAATAAATCTAAGGTATCTCTACAACAGACAAAAATAATACCTGTGATCATTTCATCTAAGGCCATTGAATCTAGTCTGGCTGGAAAAGAATAGAACCTAGCTGGAGCACAACCCTACTGGCCTCCGCTCGACTGGCCTCAACCTCTAGGACGAACCCTTCCCACCTTCCCTCCGCCTCTAGGAGGCAAGACGACTGGTAGGACAATCGGTGCTGTAATCATGGGCTGCTGACCCTGCTGCACTGCCTTACCCCGAGGCCTGTGGCAGAATCTCCGTACATGTTTGGAATGCCAGCACTCGAAGGAACCCCTTGGTACGGCGGACTGCTAACCCAATTTCTGGCCCTGAGGACTTGAATACACACCGGAGGAAGAATGAATAACTTGTGGGCGGTAAGAATTCTCTAGCATAACAATAAAATATGGTCGCACTGGAGCGCCCTAAGTAGGTGGCAGTGCTGGAAAAGGGGGTCTGCTTGACTTACCCCTTACGAACTAACCCCTAGCCCCAGACGGGGCACCACTAAACTCTCCCAAATATCTAAACCATTGGTCGCTCGCCACCTGATCTCAGCTCCATTGACAAACACCCTTAATCTTCCAACTTATCCCCTCCACTAGCTCGTAAGAAGTCCACATCTCCACCTCTCCAGCCAAAATGGCCTGAATACCAGAGTGCAATCCGACGACAAAGATCCGCACTCTTTCTGCATAGGTAGGTAATATCATATGTGCATGGCGAGACAACTCAGAGAAACTCGCATCATAGTCAGTCACTGACATTTGACCCTACTGGAGGTACTTGAGCTGGAACCGCAACTCTTCCCTCTGGGAGGGTGGAATATGTTTGTCCAAGAAGATGCCTGTGAACTGTTCCCAAGTCATGGGATGGAAACCTGGTGGTATGGCGAGAAGCTATTACTTCCCCCACCTATGGGCCCTGTCCTCCAGCTGAAAAGTGGTGCTGTCAACCCGGGAATCTAATATCCTCATGTTATATAGTATGTCCACCGATCAATAAACTCCTGGGGGTCCTCGTGTCTCTCACCCTCGAAAGGATGAGGATAAAGCCTGGTCCATCTGTCTAATATAGGAAACTCTGTCATCTCCAAGGTAACAGTATTAGCATGGCAATCTAGGATGGCATGATATGGACATAACCAGTCCATGCCCAGGATTGTCTCAAAGTTGGTCATCTCAAGTTGTACAAGATCCTTTCTAGTATCGTAACCATAGAAGGTAACATTGCAGGATCGATAGTTTTGATCCACAACAACAGAATCGCCCACAGGAGTGAATACATAAGCAGGAGAATCCAAGGACTCCCGAGACACACCCTGGTAATGAGTAAACATATATGAAACATATGAATACATAGACCTTGGATCAAATAGAACTAAGGTATCTCTACAGCAGACAGAAATAATACCTGTGATCATTTCATCTAAGGCCACTGCATCTGGTCTGGCCGGAAAAGGATCGAAATTAGCTAGAGCACTACCCTACTGGCCTCTACTCGACTGGCCTCCACCTCTAGGATGAACGCTTCGCACCTTCCCTCCGCCTCTAGGTGGCCGGATGACTGGTGGGACAATCAGTGCTGTAATCATGGGCTACTGAACCTGCTGCACATCCCCCACCTATGGGCCCTGCCCTCTAGTTGAAAAGTAGTGAAGTCAACACGGGACTCTAATATCCTCATGTGAAACATATGAATACGTAAACCTTAGATCAAATAAAACTAAGGTTTCTCTACAGTAGACAGAAATAATACCTATGATCATTTCATCTAAGGCCATTGCATCTAGTCTGGCCGGAAAAGAATAGAACCTAGCTGGAGCATTACCCTACTGGCCTCCGCTCGACTGGCCTCAACCTCTAGGACAAACCCTTCCCACCTTCCCTCTGCCTCTAGGAGGTAGGACGGCTGGTAGGACAATTGGTGTTGTAATCAAGGGCTACTGACCCAGTTGCATTGCCTTACCCCGAGGCCTGGGGCAGAATCTCCGTACATAACTGGAATCCCCACACTCGAAGAAACCCCTTGGTACGGCGGACTTCTAACCCAAAGTATGGCCCTAATGACTTGATTACACACCGGACGAACAATGAATAACTGGTGGGTGGTAAGAATTCTCTGGCATAACACTAAAATAAGGTCACACTGGAGCGCCCTAAGTAGGTGGAAGTGCTGGAAAAGGGGGTCTGTTGGGCTGACCTCTTACGAACTAACCTCTAGCCCCAGCCGGGGCACCATAAACTCTCCCGAATATCTAAATCGCTTGTCGCTCGCCACCTGATCTCGACTCCATTGACAAACACCCTTAATCTTCCGACTTATCGCCTCCACTAGCTTGTAAGAAGTCCAGATCTCCACCTCTCCAACCAAAGTGGCCTGAATACCAGAGTGTAATCCGGCGACAAAGATTCGCACTCTTTCGGCATAGGTAGGTAATATTATATGTGCATGGCGAGACAACTCGGAGAACCTAGCCTCACAGTCGGTCCCAAACATATAACCCTACTGGAGCTGCTAGAACTGGAACTGCAACTCTTCCCTATGAGAGGGTGGAATATGTCTGTCGAGGAAGATGCATGTGAAATGTTCCCAAGTCATGAGATGGAAACCTGCTGGTATGGCGAGAAGATGTTACGGCCCCCACCTATGGGCCATGCCCTCTAGCTGAAAAGTAGTGAAGTCAACCCGGGACTGTAATATCCTCATGTTATATAGTATGTCAACCGATCAATAAACTCCTGGGGTCCTCATGTCACTCACCCCCGAAAGGATTAGGATAAAGCCTGGTCCATCTGTCCAATCTTGGAAACTTTTTCATCGCCAAGGTAACAATATTAGCATGGCAATCTAAGATGGCATGATATGGAGATAACCAGTCTGTGCCCAGGATGGTCTCAAAGTCGGTCATCTCAAGTTGTAGAAGATCCTCTCTAGTTTTGTAACCATAGAAAGTAACAATGCAGGACCGGTAGTTTTCATCCACAACAACAGAATCGCCCACAGGAGTGGATACATAAGTAGGAGAATCCAAGGACTCCCAAGACACTCCCTGGTAATGAGTAAACATAGGTGAAACATACGAATACGTAGACCTTAGATCAAATAAAACTAAGGTATCTCTACAACAGACATAAATAATACCTGTGATCATTTCATCTAACTCCACTATATCTGGTCTGCCCGAAAAAGGATAGAACCTAGCTGGAGCACTACTCTATTGGCCTCCGATCGACTGGCCTCCACCACTAGGACGAACCCTTCCCATATTCCCTCCGCCTATTGGATGCCGGACAGCTGGTAGGACAATTGGTGCTGTAATCGTGGGCTACTGACCCTGCTGTGTTGCCTTACCCCGAGGCGTGGGGTAGAATCTCCGTACATGACTGAAATCACCGCACTTGAAGCAACCCCTAGGTACGGCGGACTGCTAACCCAAAGTCTGGCCCTGACGACTTGAATACCCACCGGAGGAACAATGAATAACCGGTGGGCGGTAAGCGTTCTCTAGTATAACACTAAAATAAGATCACACCGGAGAACCCTAAGGAGGTGGCAGTGCTAGAAAAGGGGGTCTGTTGGACTGACCCTTCAGGAACTAACCTCTAGCCCCAGCTGTGGCACCACTAAACTCTTCCAAATATATAAATCACTTGTCGCTTGCCACCTGATCTCGGCTCCATTGACAAACACCCTTAATCTTCCGACTTATCCCCTCCACTAGCTCGTACGGAGTCCACATCTCTACCTCTCCAGCCAAAGTGGCCTGAATACCAGAGTGTAATCCGGCAATAAAGATCTGCACTCTTTCGGCATAGGTAGGTAATATCATATGTGCATGGCGAGACAACTCGGAGAACCTCGCCTCACAGTCGGTCACAAACATATAAACCTACTGGAGCTGCTAGAACTGGAACTGCAACTCTTCCCTATGAGAGAGTGGAATATTTCTATCGAGGAAAATGAATGTGAACTGTTCCCAAGTCATGGGATGGAAACCTGCTGGTATGGCGAGAAGATGTTACGACCCCTACCTATGGGCCCTGCTCTCTAGCTGAAAAGTAGTGAAGTCAACCCGGGACTCTAATATTCTCATGTTGTATAGTATGTCAACCGATCAATAAACTCATGAGGGTCCTCATGTCGCTCACCCTCGAAAGGATTAGGTTAAAGCCTGGTCCATCTGTCCAATCTAGGAAACTCTGTCATCACCAAGGTAACAGTATTAGCATGGCAATCTAGGATGGCATGATATGGATTTAACCAGTCCATGGCCAGGATGGTCTCAAAGTCGGTCATCTCAAGCTGTAGAAGATCCTCTCTAGTATTGTAACCATAGAAGGTAACAATGCAGGACCGGTAGTTTTGATCCAGAATAACAGAATCGCCCACAAAAGTGGATACATAAGCCTGAGAACCCAAGGACTCCCGAGAAACAACCAAGCAATGAGTAAACATAGATGAAACATATCAATACATACACCTTGAATCGAATAAAACTAATGTATATCTACAGCAGACAAAAATAATACCTGTGATCATTTCATCTAAGGCCATTGCATCTAGTATGGCCGAAAAAGAATAAAACCTAGCTGGAGCACTACCCTATTGGACTCCGCTCACCTGGCCCTGATGACTTGAATCCCCACCAGAGAAACAATGAATAACTGGTGGGCGGCAAGAATTCTCTAGCATAACACGATAATAAGGTCGCACTGGAGCACCCTAAAGAGGTGGCAGTACTGGAAAAGGGGGTCCGTTGGACTGACCCGTCACGAACTGATCTCTAGCCCCAGCCGGGGCACCACTAAACTCTCCCGAATATCAAAATCGTTTGTCGCTCGCCGCCTGATCTCGGCTCCGTTGACAAACACCCTCAATCTTCTGACTTATCACCAAAACTAACTCGTAAAAAGTCCACATCTCCACCTCTCCTGCCAAAGTGGCCTCAATACCAGAGTGCAATCCGGCAACAATGATCTGCACTCTTTCTGACCCTACTGCACCCTGCTCCATGCCCAGGATGATCTCAAAGTCGGTCATCTCAAGCTGTAGAAGATCCTCTCTAGTATCGTAACCATAGAAGGTAACAATGCAGGACCGGTAGTTTTGATCCACAACAACAAAATCACTCACAAGAGTGGATACATAAGTAGGAGAACCCAAGGACTCCCGAGAAACACCAGGTAATGAGTAAACATAGATGAAAAATATGAATACATAGACCTTAGATCAAATAAAACTAAGGTATCTCTACAGCAGACAGAAAAAATACCTGTGATCATTTCATCTAAGGCCACAGCATCTGGTCTGGCTAGAAAAGGATAGAAATTAGCTAGAGCACTACCCTACTGGCCTCAACCTCTAGGACGAACACTTCGCATCTTCCCTCCGCCTCTAGGAGGCCGGACAACTGGTGGGACAATCAGTGCTGTAATCATGGGCTGCTGACCCTGCTGCACTGCCTTACCCAGAGGCCTGGGGCAGAATCTCCATACATGACTGAAATTCTCGCACTTGAAGAAGCTCCTAGGCACGGTGGGCTGCTGACCCAGAGTCTAGCCCTGCTGACTTGAATAACCATCGGATGAACAATGAATAACTTGTGCGCAGTAAGAATTGTCTAGCATAACACTAAAATCAGGTCGCACTGGTGCACCATGAGGAGGTGGCAGCACTGGAAAAGGGGGTCTGCTGGACTGACCCCTCTGACCTCTGGCCCCAGCCGGGGCACCACTAAACTCTCCCGAATATATAAATCACTTGTCGCTCGCCACCTGATCTCGGCTCTATTGGCAAACACCCTTAATCTTCAAACTTATCCCCTCCACTAGCTCGTAAGAAGTCCACATCTCCACCTCTCCAGCCAAAGTGGCCTGAATACCAGAGTGTAATCCGGCGACAAAGATCCGCAGTCTTTCAGCATAGGTAGGTAATATCATATGTGCATGGTGAGACAACAAGGAGAACCTCGCCTCACAGTCGGTCACTGACAGTTGACCCTACTGGAGATACTCAAATTGGAACCGCAACTCTTCCCTCTGAGAGCGTGGAATATGTCTGTCCAAGAAGATGCATGTGAACTATTCCCAAGTCATGTGATGGAAACTTGCTGGTATGGCGAGAAGATGTTACTGCCCCCACCTATGGGCCTTGGCCTCTTGTTGAAAAGTAGTGAAGTCAACCTGGGACTCTAATATCCTCACATTGTATAGTATGTCCACCGATCAATAAACTTCTGGAGGTCCTCATGTTGCTCACCCCCAAATGGAGGAGGATCAAGCCTGGTCCATCTGTCCAATCTAGGCAACTCAGTCATTGCCAAGGTAATAGTATTTCATTGGCAATCTAGGATGGCATGATATGGACATAACCAGTCGATGCCCAGGATGATCTCAAAGTTGGTCATCTCAAGCTGTAGAAGATCCTCTCTAGTATCGCAACCATAGAAGGTAAATATGCAGGATCGGTAGTTTTGATCCACAACAACAAAATCGCCCACAAGAGTGGATACTTAAGCAGGATAACCCAAGGACTGCCGAGAAACACCCAGGTAATGAGTAAACATAGATGAAACATATGAATACATAGACCTTGGATCAAGTAAAACTAAGGTATCTCTACAGCAGACAGAAATAATACATGTGATTATTTCATCTAAGGCCACTACATCTGGTCTGGCCGGAAAAGGATAGAAATTAGGTGGAGCACTACCCTAATGGTCTCCGCTCCACTGGCCTCCACCTCTAGGATGAACCATTCACACCTGTCCTCCGCCTCTAGGAGGCCGAACGGCTGGTGGGACAATCAGTGCTCCAATTATGGGCTGTTGACCCTGCTACACTGCCTTACCCCGAGGTCTGGGGCAGAATCTTCGTACATGACTGAAATCCCCGCACTCGAAGAAGATCCTGGGTACGGTGGACTGCTGGACCTGATGACTTGAATACCCACCGGATGAATAATGAATAACTGGTGGGCGGTAAGAATTCTCTAGTATAACACTAAAATAAGGTCGCAATGGAGCACCCACAGAGGTGGCAGTGCTGGAAAAGGGGGTCTGCTGAACTGAACCCACACGAACTGACCTCTGGCCCCAACCGGTGCACCACTAAACTCTATCGAATATCTAAACCACTTGTCGCTCGCTGCCTGATCTTCGCTTCCTTAACAAACACCCTCAATCTTCCTACTTATCCTCACAACTAGCTCGTAAGAAGTTCACATCTCCACCTCTCGAGCCAAAGTGACCTGAATACTAGAGTGCAATCCGGCGACAAAGATCCGCACTCTTTTTGCATATGTAGATAATATCATATGTGCATGGCGAGACAAATAGGAGAACCTTGCATCACAGTCGGTCACTGAAGGGTGACCCTACTAGAGCTGCTCAAACAGGAACCGTAACTCTTCCCTATGAGAGGGTGGAATATGTCTGTCGAGGAAGCTGTATGTGAACTGTTCCCAAGTCATGTGATGGAAACCTGTTGGTATGGCGAGAAAATGTTACTGCCCCCACCTATGGGCCCTGCCCACTAACTGAAAAGTAGTGAAGTCAACCCGGGACTCTAATATCCTCATGTTGTATAGTATGTCCACCGATCAATAAACTTCTGGAGGTCCACATGTCGCTCACCCCCAAACGGAGGAGGATCAAGCCTAGTCCATCTATCCAATCTAGGCAACTCAGTCAATGCGAAGGTAACAGTATTTGCATGGCAATCTTAGATGGAATGATATGGAGATAACCAGTCCATGCCCAGGATGATCTCAATGTCGGTCATCTCAAGCTGTAAAAGATCCTCCCTAGTTTCGTAACCATAGAAGGTAACAATGCAGGACCGGTAGTTTTGATCCACAACAACAAAATCGCCCACAGGAGTGGATACATAAGCAGGAGAACCCAAGGACTCCCGAGCAACACCAGGTAATGAGTAAACATAGATGAAACATATGAATACATAGACCTTGGATCAAATAAAACTAAGGTATCTCTACAGCAGACAGAAATAATACCTGTGATCATTTCATCTAAGGCCACTACATCTGGTCTGGCCGGAAAAGGATAGCAATTAGCTGGAGCACTACCCTACTGGCCTTTGCTTGACTGGCCTCCACCTCTAGGACGAACTTTTCGCACCTTCCCTCTACATCTAGGAGCCCGAACGGCTGGTGGGACAATCGGTGCTGTAATCATGGGCTACTGACCTTGTTGCACTGCCTTACCCCATGGCCTGGGGCAGAATCTTCGTACATGACTGAAATCCCCGCACTCAAAGAAGCTCCTGGGTACCGTGGACTGCTGGCCCTGATGATTTGAATACCCACCAGATGAATAATGAATAACTGGTGGGCGATAACAATTCTCTGGCATAACCACTAAAATAAGGTTGCGCTGGAGCACACACAGAGGTGACAGTGCTGGAAAAGGGGGTTTGCTGAACTGAACACACACGAACTGACCTCTGGCCCCAGCCGGGGCACTACTAATCTCTATCGAATATCTAAACTACTTGTCGCTCGCTGCCTGATCTCGGATCCCTTGACAAACACCCTCGATCCTCCTACTTATCCTCACAACTAGCTTGTAAGAAGTTCACATCTCCACATCTCGAGCCAAAGTGACCTGAATACCCGAGTGCAATCCGGCGACAAAGATCCGCACTCTTTCTGCATATGTAGGTATTATCATATGTGTATGTCGAGACAACTAGGAGAACCTTGCCTCACAGTCGGTCGCTAACAGCTGACCCTACTGGAGCTGCTCAAACTGGAACCAAAACTCTTCCCTCTGAGAGGGTGGAATATGTTTGTCGAGGAAGATGTATGTGAACTGTCCCCAAGTCATGTGATAGAAACCTACTGGTATGGCGAGAAGATGTTACTGCCCCCACCTATGGGCCCTGACCTCCAGCTGAAAAGTAGTGAAGTCAACTCGGGACTCTAATATCCTCATGTTGTATAGTATGTCCACCGATCAATAAACTTCTGGAGGTCCTCATGTCACTCACCCCCGAACGGAGAAGGATCAAGCCTGGTCCATCTCTCCAATCTAGGCAACTCAGTCATTGCGAAGGTAACAGTATTTGCATGGCAACCTTGGATGGAATGATATGGAGATAACCAGTCCATGCCCAGGATGATCTCAATGTCGGTAATCTCAAGCTGTAGAAGATCCTCTCTAGTATCGTAACCATAGAAGGTAACAATGCAGGACCGGTAGTTTTGATCCACAACAAAACAATCGCCCACAAGAGTGGATACATAAGCAGGAGAACCCAAGCACTCCCGAGAAACACCAGGTAATGAGTAAACATAGATGAAACATATGATTACATAGACCTTGGATCAAATAAAACTAAGGTATCTCTACAGTAGACAAAAATAATACCTGTGATCATTTCATCTAAGGCCACTACATCTGGTCTGGCCGGAAAGGATAGAAATTAGCTGGAGCACTACCCTACTGGCCTCTGTTGGACTGGTATGCACCTCTAGGATGAACCCTTCGCACCTTCCCTCCGTTTCTAGGAGGCCGAACGGCTGGTGGGACAATCGGTGCTGTAATCATGGGCTACTGAACCTGCTGCACTACCTTACCTCGAGGCTTGAGGCAGAATCTCCGTACATGACTTAAATCCCCGCACTCGAAGCAGCTCCTCGGTACGGTGGACTACTGACATGGAGTCTGGCCCTGCTGACTTGAATACCCACCGGATGAACAATGAATAATTGGTGGGCGGTAAGAATTCTCTGGCATAACACTAAAACAAGGTTGCACTGGGCACCCACAGATGTGACAGTGCTGGAAAAGGGGGTTTGCTGAACTGAACACACACGAACTGACCTCTGGCCCCAGCCGGGGCACCACTAAACTCTATCGAATATGTAAACCACTTGTCGCTCGCTACCTGATCACGGCTCCCTTGACAAACACCCTCAATCTTCCTACTTATCCTCACAACTAGCTCGTAAGAAGTTCACATCTCCACCTCTCGAGCCAAAGTGACCTGAATACCAGAGTGCAATCCGGCGACAAATATCCGCACTCTTTATGCATATGTATGTAATATCATATGTGCATGGAGAGTCAACTAGGAGAACCTCGCCTCATAGTCGGTCACTAACATCTGACCCTACTGGAGCTGCTCGAACTGGAACCGCAACTCTTCCCTCTGAGAGGGTGGAATATGTATGTCGAGGAAGATGTATGTGAACTGTTCCCAAGTCATGTGATAGAAACCTACTGGTATGGCGAGAAGATGTTACTGCCCCCACCTATGGGCCCTGACCTCCAGCTGAAAAGTAGTGAAGTCAACTCGGGACTCTAATATCCTCATGTTGTATAGTATGTCCACCGATCAATAAACTTCTGGAGGTCCTCATGTCACTCACCCCCGAACGGAGAAGGATCAAGCCTGGTCCATCTCTCCAATCTAGGCAACTCAGTCATTGCGAAGGTAACAGTATTTGCATGGCAACCTTGGATGGAATGATATGGAGATAACCAGTCCATGCCCAGGATGATCTCAATGTCGGTAATCTCAAGCTGTAGAAGATCCTCTCTGGTATCGTAACCATAGAAGGTAACAATGCAGGACCGGTAGTTTTGATCCACAACAACAAAATCGCCCACAAGAGTGGATACATAAGCAGGAGAACCCAAGCACTCCCGAGAAACACCAGGTAATGAGTAAACATAGATGAAACATATGATTACATAGACCTTGGATCAAATAAAACTAAGGTATCTCTACAGTAGACAAAAATAATACCTGTGATCATTTCATCTAAGGCCACTACATCTGGTCTGGCCGGAAAGGATAGAAATTAGCTGGAGCACTACCCTACTGGCCTCTGTTGGACTGGTATGCACCTCTAGGATGAACCCTTCGCACCTTCCCTCCGTTTCTAGGAGGCCGAACGGCTGGTGGGACAATCGGTGCTGTAATCATGGGCTACTGAACCTGCTGCACTACCTTACCTCGAGGCTTGAGGCAGAATCTCCGTACATGACTTAAATCCCCGCACTCGAAGCAGCTCCTCGGTACGGTGGACTACTGACATGGAGTCTGGCCCTGCTGACTTGAATACCCACCGGATGAACAATGAATAATTGGTGGGCGGTAAGAATTCTCTGGCATAACACTAAAACAAGGTTGCACTGGGCACCCACAGATGTGACAGTGCTGGAAAAGGGGGTTTGCTGAACTGAACACACACGAACTGACCTCTGGCCCCAGCCGGGGCACCACTAAACTCTATCGAATATGTAAACCACTTGTCGCTCGCTACCTGATCACGGCTCCCTTGACAAACACCCTCAATCTTCCTACTTATCCTCACAACTAGCTCGTAAGAAGTTCACATCTCCACCTCTCGAGCCAAAGTGACCTGAATACCAGAGTGCAATCCGGCGACAAATATCCGCACTCTTTATGCATATGTATGTAATATCATATGTGCATGGAGAGTCAACTAGGAGAACCTCGCCTCATAGTCGGTCACTAACATCTGACCCTACTGGAGCTGCTCGAACTGGAACCGCAACTCTTCCCTCTGAGAGGGTGGAATATGTATGTCGAGGAAGATGTATGTGAACTGTTCCCAAGTCATGTGATAGAAACCTACTGGTATGGCGAGAAGATGTTACTGCCCCCACCTATGGGCCCTGACCTCCAGCTGAAAAGTAGTGAAGTCAACTCGGGACTCTAATATCCTCATGTTGTATAGTATGTCCACCGATCAATAAACTTCTGGAGGTCCTCATGTCACTCACCCCCGAACGGAGAAGGATCAAGCCTGGTCCATCTCTCCAATCTAGGCAACTCAGTCATTGCGAAGGTAACAGTATTTGCATGGCAACCTTGGATGGAATGATATGGAGATAACCAGTCCATGCCCAGGATGATCTCAATGTCGGTAATCTCAAGCTGTAGAAGATCCTCTCTGGTATCGTAACCATAGAAGGTAACAATGCAGGACCGGTAGTTTTGATCCACAACAACAAAATCGCCCACAAGAGTGGATACATAAGCAGGAGAACCCAAGCACTCCCGAGAAACACCAGGTAATGAGTAAACATAGATGAAACATATGATTACATAGACCTTGGATCAAATAAAACTAAGGTATCTCTACAGTAGACAAAAATAATACCTGTGATCATTTCATCTAAGGCCACTACATCTGGTCTGGCCGGAAAGGATAGAAATTAGCTGGAGCACTACCCTACTGGCCTCTGTTGGACTGGTATGCACCTCTAGGATGAACCCTTCGCACCTTCCCTCCGTTTCTAGGAGGCCGAACGGCTGGTGGGACAATCGGTGCTGTAATCATGGGCTACTGAACCTGCTGCACTACCTTACCTCGAGGCTTGAGGCAGAATCTCCGTACATGACTTAAATCCCCGCACTCGAAGCAGCTCCTCGGTACGGTGGACTACTGACATGGAGTCTGGCCCTGCTGACTTGAATACCCACCGGATGAACAATGAATAATTGGTGGGCGGTAAGAATTCTCTGGCATAACACTAAAACAAGGTTGCACTGGGCACCCACAGATGTGACAGTGCTGGAAAAGGGGGTTTGCTGAACTGAACACACACGAACTGACCTCTGGCCCCAGCCGGGGCACCACTAAACTCTATCGAATATGTAAACCACTTGTCGCTCGCTACCTGATCACGGCTCCCTTGACAAACACCCTCAATCTTCCTACTTATCCTCACAACTAGCTCGTAAGAAGTTCATATCTCCACCTCTCGAGCCAAAGTGACCTGAATACCAGAGTGCAATCCGGCGACAAATATCCGCACTCTTTATGCATATGTATGTAATATCATATGTGCATGGAGAGTCAACTAGGAGAACCTCGCCTCATAGTCGGTCACTAACATCTGACCCTACTGGAGCTGCTCGAACTGGAACCGCAACTCTTCCCTCTGAGAGGGTGGAATATGTATGTCGAGGAAGATGCATGTGAACTGTTCCCAAGTCATGTGATGGAAACCT
>AWOL01S0076251.1:0-20529 GCA_000715115.1 Nicotiana otophora | reverse complement strand
CAAGTATGCGGACCGCATAATGACCGCAGACCGGGTCAGTAACGTCCAGCTTTGGAGGCCAAATTATGCGGCGATTATGTGGACTGCATACCTGTTATGCGACCGCATAACTGCGTCGGAGCTTCCATTCTTTCTAATTTTTGACCCGACCCAACTTTGATTTATAGCCCTTGAAGCTCATTTTTTAGCCAAAATCTGATATTTTAGAGAGAGATGAGAGCAATTTAGAGAAAGAAAGTGAAGACTTGGTCATTTATCCATCAATTCTTGTTCAAGGTTTGAAGATTTCACAAGGATCTTGCTAGGGTTTCAAAGAGGTAAGAATTTCTTTCCTCAATTCTTCAATTTCGGGTTCATAGTAAAGATGGGTGATTAATAATACGATTCTTGGGTATAAGAGTATTATGTATACATACCAAAAAGGTTGTGGAAGGATTGATAAGTTCAAATGGGTAAGGATTGGATTGAAAATGGTAGAAATCTTCATAGACTTTAATTGAAGATTTGAGGGTCGAGTTGATGTCGGATTTTGGTAAAATTTATATGGTTGGACTCGTGGTTAGATGGGCGTTCATATTCTGTAACTTTTGTCGGGTTACGAGACGTGGGCCCTACAGTCGATTTTTAAGTTAATTTCGGATTTTATTGGAAAAATTTATAATTCCTTATGGAATTAATTACAATAATTTGTATTGATTGAATCGGATTAATTGTGGCTAGATACGAGGCTTTTGGAGACCAATTCTCGTGGCAAGGGCATAGCGGAATAAATAATTGCACGAGTTGAGGTAAGTAACAGTTATAAATCTAGTCCTGAGAGTATGAAATCCTAGATTTTGTGTCATGTGATTATTTTGGAGGTGACGCACATGCTAGGTGACGGGCGTGTGGGCGTGCACCAAGGGGATTGTGACTTGGTCCCAGAAAAACTGTAAAGTTGAATAATTTATTGTTAGTTATATGATCTCTATGTGTTGAAGAAATTTAACTATAAATCATGTTAGAAATCATGCTTAGGTTATGTTATAGTACTGTTAAGACTCGTAGAGGACGCGTACTTGTTGAATTATTTGCTAATTGCTGTCTTGAACTCAATCATGATTTTTCCTTCGTATTATACCTCAGTCTTTCTGGACATTTGTTGATATATTATGTTATCTTTGTTTGGGCTAATCTTTGTGATTTCTGAGAGCCCGAGAGACTTGAGAGGTTGAGGACTGAGTAAGGCCGATGGCGTGTCGGTGAGGTAAGGATATTATGGCACGTGAGTTGTCCGTACAGGATATTATAGCACATGAGTTGTCCGTGCAGCACGTGAGTTATCCGTGAAGATTATGGCGCTTGGGCTGTAGGAGCCCCTCCGGAGTCTGTACATACCCCAGTGAGCGCGGGTACCTATTGAGTGTGAGTGATGAGGGCTAAGAGCCGAGTGGTTGAGCTGTTGTGATGAGCTGAGTGACTGTTACCTGAGAGGTTGTACTTGCTTTGAATATGTTGTTGTACTTGGTTGCTATTTGTCATTATTGTGAAATCTCTGAAAGAATTTATATCCGGACTACTTGAAATTGAACTATATAAAATTGATTTGACTTAAACTATTGGATTTGAAAGCATGTCTATTCTTTGCTGGAACTACTAAAAGTGAACTATGACTGTGTAGCTCGTCATTATCTTCAGTTTCTTAGTTATTATTGTTACTTGCTGAGTTGGTTGTACTCATACTACACCCTGCACTACGTGTGCAGATCCAGGTGTTCCTGAACATAGCGGGTGTTGATCATGTCACGCAGTTGATTTTCAGAAGATTTTGAGGTAGCTGCCGTGTTCCGCAGACCTTCCTATCATTCTCTATCTCCTTGTTTACTGTATTTGGTCTCAGACTATTATAGACCATATTTTCCAGACTTGTACTCCTATTAGATACTCATGTACTCACTGACACCGGGTTTTGGGTGTGTTGTATCAGAAATTGCTAGATCTTTGGTATTGTATTAAACGTTACATTATTTTTAAAAACATTTAAAGGAAATCGTGGGTTATTGATGTTGTTGGCTTTCCTATTACTAAGATAGGCGCCATCACGATAGATTAGGATTTTGGGTCGTGACAAGGTGGTATCAGAGCCTAGGTTATATAGGTCTCACGAGTCATGAACATGTTTAGTAGAGTCTTGCAGATCAGTACAGAGACGTCTGTACTTATCTTCGAGAGGTTCCAGAAACCGTAGGAAAACTTCAATTTCTTGTATTCCGTCGTGCGAATTTGTTGATTCCGGAAACTAAATTTTTGTTAATCTATTATCTCACAGATGGTGAGGACACGTACTACCGGATCGGACGGTCAACCACCAGTGCCACCAATTAGGGCCGTGAGAGGCTGGGGTCGTGGTAGAGGTCGGGGTCGAGGTGTAGCGTGTACCATAGTTGGACCAACACCTGTAGTACCACAAGTTGATCCAGCTCAGGAGCAGATTACAGATATAGCTAAGCCGACAGGATCAGCTCAGGCACCAGCTGTGCCCATTGAGATTCTAGGCCTTCAGGAAACTTTGGCCCAGATATTGGCAGCTTGCACTGGTCTGGCTTAGGTGGTTTTGGCTTAGGCCGCACCTGCCACTTCTCAGGATGGGGGAGGTACTCATACCCCCGTTGTCCGTACTCCAGACCAGGTAGTACAGGGACTTTAGATATCGGGGGCACTACCAGCCTATCTGATTGCAGCTGCTCAGGCCCCGGTAGTTCCTGTTAAAGCCTGAACAAGCTGTATCCAGCCATAACTACAATCCCAGATATAAATCGCATAACATACTACACAACTCGCATACTCGTAACACCATTCTCGATCACAGTAACTACTCCAAAACCAACCTGGTACTGATATTAAACCCCATTTCAATAGAACCTTATTCCAAAACCTTCGTACACTGCCAATGATAAAAGAAACAATCAAAAACTCATAACCACTCATCAGATCAACTAGCCATGGAGCTCTCTCGCACTAATCAGAACCATAATCCTCTCGTAAGTTGACTTTCAATATTATCCTCCCGAATATACCATAATCAAGCCTGATAGTACCCATTCTAGGTCCAATGACCTTATATTATTAAACACAACTAACCCACAGGCACGCCACATCAATATAACTCAAGCTACAACTGCGCAATCTGTGTACCCAAATATGGGAGATGTTTCAATGAAGAGACCCGTATTGCAAGTTCAACAAGCACCACCACAACCACAATATTACAACCAACTCCTCTAATTTTGTGAAAAGGATAATCGTAGGCACATGTGCACAATTGTAGAGGTAGGAAATTAACGAATTAGATAAATTATCATAGAAATAGAATTCCTGCACACAGCACGGACAGCTCATGTGTCAATAATATAAATCGCCCGGCATGATCACAGGCCTCCAGTCCCAGCATATCTTATAGGAGCAATTAAACAAGTACACTTGTATATGATAACGAAATAAGATTATCATGCTCCTGGACTAGTATAAATATCACGTCATAGTGTAAGAATGTGCAAAGTCTACAATCACACTTACAATCAGCAAGTTAACGCAAAAATAGTAACTACCCTGTTTATTCAGGGGAGTTAGACTCATTGTAACCTCAAATGTAGCTCAGATAGTTCTCAACAATGGTACGAATACGAGAAATGTTATAACTTTACGCTTAACAGTCAACTCTAGGCATATCATAGCCTAAGCATTCTTTGAGTATGAATACTTGCCCTGATGCCTGCACATTGGCTCAAACCTCACATATATGCATACTTATAGAGCGTAGCTATCACAAATAATTAACGCAACTAGTGCCTCCACTGAGTTAAAATAAATTACTCACCTCAACCAGGCCGCAACCCGAAACAATATACTTCTGAGAACTCCTTGTCTCCAAATTCATCAAACACATGAATCACCGTAACTGATCCCAACTCTAGCACTAGAATGACTAACACATCTTCCATTCACGATCTTCCCATAAGGAATACTTTCATAATGCTTTTGTGACACATAGCAATAATTTGAATTTTAGTCGTCTATCAACCATGTGAGTACTACAATACCAATGAACATCCGTAAGTCAAAACACAATGCGGTTTTTGAAATGCGCACCCTTCTCAGGGGTTACCGAGCAGTTATAACATTCATCTAATTATCTAAAATTGACCATTCTGTCCAAAATTCGTGATCTTCCTTTCAAGAATGAACTGCCACCTTGTACTTGTAAATCTTAATCTTGTGCCACACACCACATCTTTCGTGCCATCATGTGACAAGCACAAGAATCTCATTATCAACTTTGGGTGACCAGCAAATTACATACCCGGTCATTCAGTAACCTTCATCTTGCTTCCTTCCAGGAGGAATTCATAATACACAACATATTCCCTACACCAGTAGAATATATCCAATTCAACCCATGGTAGAAACCATTAAGAACACTTTGAAATCTATTTGCACATAACCAAGTTATCATGCATGAATCCCTCTAACTCGACCAAGCCACGCAGGTCACCAAATCCAAGAATATTCCTACCAAAATTTCTGTAAAGTCTCACAACATCATAATTACCCCATAAATAGCACAACTGTAACACTCACTCTGAATTTAAAATTGTTCCTCTTTCCTTTCTTATACTGAAATATAGAATCCATAGTCATACAAAATTACCGCAAATCCCGATACCTTCAAATGCAAATCTCAGATTGTATCCATACACAAGTCCGGAAACAGTCTCAATTGCTATATATAATTCTCAAACCCGTTAGAATTTTCTCAGGAGTCACCCACTTTGCTCAAATCTAAATTGCACCGCCCAAACATGCTGAAAGTTACAAAGCCCCATTAGCACAAGAACCCCTAAAGAAGTAACCATGTCTTAACACCACCAATCAAATTCATACTCCGTGCGCACTATGTTCTTCAAACTAATAATTTAATCATTCCATGATTTCCGTATTTCTATAAAGTTCCATATAACCCGTATTCGGGAATTTGCTTACTCGAGTCATCCTCGATCTCCATCTCTGCAAGTCATAGCTGATCCACAAGTATGTCTCCGACCAAAGCTAAAATTTAACACATAACCATGAAATCAAATTGTCAATAGCAGGCTCCCCCACTTAGCTTTAAGATGCAATTACATAAAACTAGAACACGCAAGGATTTCTCCTTCTCAATTACAAAGTTCTCGCACCGTTAACCTGCCAAACTTCTCAAAGTGTTTTTTTAAGCTTTTCATGAACATTCTGAATCACCAGCCACAGTCACAAACTCGACCTCTTATCAAGTAGCAAGTAATATGCCTTGCAGAAGCTTCATCAATATAACGTCACAGCTAATTGCTCACAGGAGATAACCCACCTGTAGAATTCCTTACCGACATCTTCCAAAGACACTGCACTGGGTGCAACGACCATGTAATCTGTAAATTATCGTGAGCTCATGCTCGCCCACCATTTGTATAATTTTGTACTTTCCCTATTGACATCAACTGAAAGTTCAACAATACCATCCAAACTCAAATCATATCGCGCCTGAAACGATAATCAGATCTTCATATCCCTCTTCATTTCAAACAAACTCTTTTCTACCATATTCAATCTTTCTTCGTACAGTAACCCTCACTCAAAATAAAGTTCGTAGGCCAAATCAAATTCTATCATAATTCCAAATCGTTCTCCACTTCCTCAAGGTGCGTGACTACCCTACCACATAATCCATATGCTAAACGGCCACTCTTAATCATCTCCTTTAAACAACTTCTCAACCTCTACTTCTCCTACTTGACCTGCTAGTACTTCAACCACCGCGAAACACTTCCCGTCATGTCTTCCCTCATACCTTGCTTCCTGACTGTTGCATCAAATCAAAATACATCTCTGTCGTACCTGAACCAATAAAATGTTACCGACTCTAAGCCTCTTCGAAGTTCATATTTCTTGAGCCATCAACATTAGAAAGGTCCGTTTCCAACCACAATTACTACACAATGACTCACTCTTCTTGAGTCCAAATTCATTGACAAGACATGAGAATTTAATTTGTCCCACAATTTAACAACGTGAAAGATCCTATAATACACTCATAACTCGAGATTGTACGTCATATCAAAACATGTATCAAGTACCCAATAGCAGACTCTTGAGTCACAAGTATACTTTATTCGTCACATTCAACCCATCTGAACACATCACGCAGTCACATCATACTTATTATATATCCATTCAATCGCTAATCGAGCCACAAATTTTATTCGTGGGGACATTACCGGATATAATGGTCCAAACATACAAGTTCTCACAACTGAAACTACCGAGCCTAAGCTGCGGTCTAACCCTGGACTCAAGTCTTCCAAACTGGCCCATCATCAAAAAACAGAATACTCATCTCGAACCTCGTTCTTGGAATCACAAGCCGGCGATACACAACTGATACCAAGCGCTCACATGCGCACACAAATGCGTGGAAGGAATTCAAATAGTTATGTTTCTAGCTTAATCTATTACGCACGATAGAATACAAGAAAGTGAAATTTTTTTAAGGGTTCGGCAGCCTCTCGAAGATAAGTACACATGTCTCTGTACCGATCCGCAAGACTCTACTAAACCTGCTCATGACTTGTGAGACCTATGTAACCTAGAGCTCTGATACCAACTTGTCACGAACCAAACTCCTAACCTGTCGTAATGGCACCTATATCGATACTAGGCAAGCCGACAACCTCAATAAACCACAATTTCTTTTAAATTTGAAAACATAATGATTAAATTTAGCGGAGAAATCTCTTAAGTACAAATATACATACCCCCAAAATTCGGTGTCACTGAATGCATGAGCATCTAATATGAGTACAAGTCTGGAAAATATGGTCTATAATAGTCTGAGATCAAATACAGTAAACAAGGAGAGACAAGGTCTGTGAAACACGGCAGCTACCTCTGAATCTCCAAAAACTCAACTGTGCGAAAGAATCAACACCCGCTATGACCGGGAACACCTGGATCTACACACGAAGTACAAGGTGTAGTGTGAGTACAACCAACTCAGTAAGTAATAATAATAAATAAAGAACTGAAGATAGTGAGGAGCTACACAATTATAGTTCACTTTTAGTAATTTCAGCAAATAATAGACAAGTTTTTAAATCCAGCAGTTTAAGGCAAATCAATTTAATATAGTTCAAGTTCATGTAATCCGGATATAAAATCTTTCAGAGAATTTCACACAATGACAGATAGCAACTAAGTGCAACAATAAATGAAAAGCAAATACCGCCTCTCAGGGCAACAGTCGCTCAACTCGGCACAACAGCTCAACCAATCGGCTCTCAGCCATCAGCACTCATACTCAATGGGTACCCGCGCTCACTGAGGGTGTACAGACTCTGGAGGGGCTCCTACAGCCCAAGCGCTATATCTGCACAGACAACTCACGTGCTGCACGGATAACTCACGTGCTATAATGTAAATATCTAGATCCGCACGGACAACTCACGTGCTGGACGGAAAACTCACGTGCTATAGTATCAATATCTGGATCGTCACGGACAACTCACGTGATGCACAAACAACTCACATGATATAGTATAACATCTCACAATTAGACCCTCGGCCCCACTCCGTCATAAATTTCTCCCGTCTCTCGGGTTCTCAAAAGTCATGAAATCAGTCAGGACTTACCTCATGTTTTGCCCGTGAAAACCTTGCTAAACAATCGCCCAACCTAAGCTTGAAATGCCCAAAAATGGCAAAAGCTCGGAACCACTTTGTTTTTGTACTTACTAGGGATTTTCGCGTCCGCGATGGTTTATTCGCACCTGCAGTCTTCGCACACGCGGCAAAACTCTCGCGCCTGCGGTGTCCGCACCTGCGATGATTTCTTCGCGCATGCGGTCTTCGCACCAGTGGCAAAACCCTCGCACCTGCGATATCCGCATCTGCGATGGATTTCTTTGCGCCTACGGTCTTCGCACCCGCGGTGCCTGGATAGCCCATGCACTTTTGCTTCTGCGACTCATGCCTCGCTTCCGCGAGCTCTCACCTGCGGCCATTTTTTGCGCAGATGCGATCACACCAGATGCCCTGCTTCAGCTCCTTCTCCAAATCCAAAATTCAATTCGTTAAGCATCCGAACTCACCTGAGGCCCCTCGGGACCCCATCCAAACATACTGACGAGTCTTAAAACATCATGCAAACTTAGTTGAGCCTTTAAATCACATCAAACAATGCTAAAAATATGAATCATACCCCAATTCAAGTCTAATGAACTTTGAAATTTCCAATTTCTACAAACGACGCCGGAACCTATCAAATCAAGTCCGATTGACCTCAAATGTTGCACACAAGTCATAAATGACATCACATGCCTATTAAAATTTCAGAATCGGTTTTCTACCCCGATATCAAAAAGTCAACCCCCAGGTCAAACTTCCCAAAAAATTCGACTTCGCCATTTAAAGCCTAATTCTAATATGGAGCTCCAAATAACTTTTCGGACACCCTCTTAAGTCCAAAATCAACATACGGAACTATTGGAATCATCAGATTTAAATTCTGAGGTCGTTTGCATATAAGTCGACATCCAGTCAACTTTTCCAACTTAAGTTTTCAATTATGAGACTAAGTGTCTCATTTCACTCCGAATTCCTTTTGGACCCGAAACAACTAACCTGGTAAGTCATAAAACAGCTGTGAAGCATAAAATGAACAGTAAATGAGGGAATGGGGCTGTAATACTCAAAATGACCGGTCGGGTCGCTACATTCTCCCACACTTAAAAATACGTTCGTCCTCGAACGTGCCAAGAGTTATTCTTATCCTTTAAATCTCTATTCTACCTTACCACGCACATACCCGGGCTGATGTCACGTCACCTTATTCTATATAGGTCTGACCGCACAACATAACTGTAATTCATAAATTTAAACTTAGCCCAAAATTCTTAGAGCCAAATTTCTAACATTTGGAATTCTTTTCAAGACCTGAATCTCACATCTACACACTGTATAAGCCTAAACAAGCTGTATCCTGCCATAACTATAATCCCTGATATAATCGCATAACAATACTACACAACTCGCATACTCGTAATACCATTCCCGATCACAGTAACTACTCCAAAACCAACCTTGTACTCATATTAAACCTTATTTCAATAGAACATCATTCAAAAACCTTCGTACACTGTCAATGATAAAAGAAACAATCAAAAACTCATAACCACTCATCAGATCAACTAGCCATGGAGCTCTCTCGCCCTAATCAGAACCATAATCCTCTCGTAAGTTGACTTTCAATATTATCCTCCCGAATATACCATAATCAAGCCTGATAGTACCCATTCTAGGTCCAATGACCTTATATTATTAAACACAACTAACCCACAGGCACGCCACATCAATATAACTCAAGCTACAACTGCGCAATCTGTGTACCCAAATATGGGACAGCTCACGTGCCAATAATATAAATCGCCTGGTATGGTCACAGGCCTCTAGTCCCGACATATCTTACAGGAGAAATTAAACAATAAAACTTGTATATGACAATGAAATAAGATTCCCATGCTCCTAGACTAGTATAAATAGCATGTCATAGTGTAAGCATGTGCAAAGTCTTAAAATCAGCAAGTTAACGCAAAAATAGTAACTACCCCGTTTGTTCAGGGGAGTTAGCCTCATTGTAACCTCAAATGTAGCCCAGATAGTGTTCAACAAAGGTAGGAATACGAGAAACATTATAACTTTACACTTAACAGTCAACTCTAGGCATATCATAGCCTAAGCATTCTTTCGAGTATGAATACTTGCCCTGATGCCCGCACATTGGCTCAAACCTCACATATATGCATACGTATAGCACGTAGCTATCACAAATAATTAACGCAACTAGTGCCTCCACTGAGTTAAAATAGATTACTCACCTCAACTAGGCCGCAACCCGAAACAATATACTTCTGAGAACTCCTTGTCTCCAAATTCATCAAACACATGAATCACCATAACTGATCACAACTCTAGCACTAGAATGACTAACACATCTTCCATTCACGATCTTCCCATAAGGAATACTTTCATAATGATTCCGTACCACATAGCAATAATTTGAATTCCAGCAGTCTATCAACCAAGTGAGTACTACAATACCAATAAACATCCGTAATCCAAAACACAGTGCGCCTTTTGAAATGAACACCCTTCTTAGGGGTTACCGAGCAGTTATAACATTTATCTAATTATCTGATATTGACCATTATGTACAAAATTCGTGATATTCCTTTCAAGAATGAAATGCCACCTTGTACATGTAAATCTTAATCTCGCGCCACACACTACATCTCTTGTGCCATCATGTGACAAGTACGAGAATCTCATTATCAACTTTGGGTGACCAACAAATTACATACACGGTCATTCAGTAACCTTCATCTTGCTTCCTTCCAGGAGAAATTCATAATACACAACATGTTCCCTACACTGTTAGAATATATCCGATTCATCCCATGGTAGAAACCATTAAGAACACTTTGAAATCTATTTTCACATAACCAAGCTATCAGAACTGAATCCCTCTAACTCGACATCATAATTACCCCAAAAATATTCCTACCAAAATTTCTGTAAAGTCTCACAACATCATAATTACCCCAGAAATAGCACAAGCGTAACACTCACTCTGAAAATACCTTATGTGAATTTAAAATTGTTCCTCTTTCCTTTCTTATACGTAAATATAGAATCCATTGTCATACAAAATTACTGCAAGTCCCGACACCTTCAAATGCAAATCTCAGATTTTATCCATACACAAGTCTGGAAACATTCTCAATTGCAATATATAATTCTCAAACCCATTAGAATTTTTTCAGGAGTCACCCACTTTGCTCAAATCTAAATTGAACCGCCCAAACAGGCCGAAAGGCACAAGCCCCATTAGCACAACAACCCCCAAAGAAGTAACCCTATCTTAACACCACCAATCAAATTCATACTTCGTGCGCACTACGTTTTTCAAAATAATAATTTAATAATTCCATGGTTTCCGTATTTCTATAAAGTTCCATATAACCCGTATTCAGGAATTTTCGTACTCGAGTCATCCTCGATCTCCATCTCTACAAGTCATAACTGATCCGCAAGTATGTCTCCGACCAAAACATAAATTTAACACATAACCATAAAATCAAATTGTCAATATCAAGATCACCCACTTAGCTTTAAGATGCAATTATATAAAATTAGAACACGCAAGGATTTTCCCTTCTCAATTACCAAGATCTCGCACCGTTAACCCGCCAAACTTATCGAAGTCTTTTGTTAAACTTTTCATGAACATTATGAATCACCAGCTACAGTCACACACTCGACCTCTTACCGGGTAGCAAGTAATATTCCTCGCAAAAGCTTCATCAGCATCACGTCACAGCTAATTGCTCATAGGAGATAACCCACATATGGAATTCCTTACCGACATCTTCCAAAGACGCTGCACTGGGTGCAACGATCACGTAATCAGTAAATTCTCCTGTCTCATGCTCACCCACCGTTTGTATAATTCTGCACTTTCCCTATTGACATCAACTGAAAGTTCAACAATACCATCCGAACTCAAATCATATCGCGCCTGAAATGATAATCAGATATTCACATCCCTCTTCATTTCAAACAAACTCTTTTCTGCCATATTCAATATTTCTTCGTACAGTAACAATCACTCCAAATAAAGTCCATATGCCAAATCACATTTTATCACGATTCCAAATCATTCTACACTTCCTCAAGGCACGCGACTACCCTACCACAGAATCCATATGCTAATCTGCCACTCTTACTTAGGTTAAATCATCTCCTTTAAGCAACTTCCCAACCTTTAAGTAACTTCAACCACCGCGAAATAATTCCTGTCATGTCTTCCCTCATACCTTGCTTCCCGATTATTGCATCAATTCAAAATGCATCTCTGTCGCACCTAAACCAATAAAATTTTACCGATTCTAAGCCTCTTCGAAGATCATCTTTCTTGAGCCATCAACATTAGAAATGTCCATTCGCAACCATATTTACTACACAATCACTCACTCTTCTTAAGTCCAAACTCATTGACAAGACATGAGAATTTAATTTGTCCCACAATTTAACAACGTGAAAGATCCTACAATGCACTCACAACTCGAGACTGTGCGTCACATCAAAACATATATCAATTACCCAATAGCAGACTCTTGAGTCACAAGTAAACTTTATTTGTCACATTCAACCCATATAAACACATCCCGCAGTCACATCATACTTATCATATAGCCATTCAATCGCTAATCAAGCCACAAATTTTACTCGTGGGGACATTACCGGATATAGGGGTCCAAACGTACAAGTTCTCACAATTGAAACTACTGAGCCTAAGCTGCAGTCTAACCCCAGCCTCAAGTTCTCCAGACTCGCCATCATCAAAACATAGAATACTCATCTCGAACCTGGTTCTTCGAATCACAAGCCGGCGATACATAACTGATACCGAGCGCTCACATAAGCACACGAATGCGTGGAAGGAATTCAAATAGTTATGTTTCAAGCTGAATCAATTATGCACGATAGAATACAAGAAAGTGAAATTTTCCTAAGGATTCGGCATCTACTCAAAGATAAGTACATACGTCTTTGTACCGATTCGCAAGACTGTACTAAACCTGCTCGTGACTCGTAAGACCTATGTAACTTAGTGCTATGATACCAACTTGTCATGACATAAAATCCTAACTTGTCGTGATGTCGCCTATCTCGATACTAGGCAAGCCGACAACTTCAATAAACCACAATATTTTTTAAGTTTCAAAACATAATGATTAAATTTAGCGGAGAAATCTGACAAGTACAAATATACATACTCCCAAAAATCGGTGTCACTAAGCACATGAGCATCTAATATGAGTACAAGTCTGGAAAATATTGTCTATAATAGTCTGAGATCAAATACAGTAAACAAGAAGATATGGAAGGAGAGACAAGGTCTGCGAAACAAGGCAGATACCTCTGAATCTCCAGAAAATCAACTGTGCAAAAGAATCAACACCCGCTATGATCGGGAACACCTGGATCTTCACACGAAGTGCAGGGTGTAGTATGAGTACAACCAACTCAGTAAGTAATAATAATAAATAAAGAACTGAAGATAGCGACGAGCTACACAGTTATAGCTCACTTTCAGTAATTCCTGCAAAGAATAGCCATACTTTCAAATCCAGCAGTTTAAGTCAAATCAATTTTATACAGTTCAAGTTCATGTAATCCGGATATAAAATCTTTTAGAGAATTTCGCACAATGACAGATAGCAACTAAGTGCAACAACAAATGAAAAGCAAGTACCGCCTCTTAGGGCAACGATCGCTTAACTCGTCACAACAGCTCAACCACTCGGCTCTCAACCCTCAGCACTCACACTCAATGGGTACCCATGCTCACTGAGGGTGTACAGACTCTGAAGGCACTCATACAGACCAAGCTCTATAATCTGCACGGACAACTAACGTGCTGCACGGACAACTCACGTGCTATAATGTAAATATCTGGATCTACACGGACAACTCACGTGCTATAGTATCAATATCTGGATCGACACGGACAACTCACGTGATGCACGGACAACTCACGTGCTATAGTATAATATCTCACAATTAGGCCCTCGGCCCCACTCACTCATAAATCTCTCCGGTCTCTCGGGCTCTCAATAGTTATGAAATCAGCCCAAACAACAATGATATGATGTATCAATAATAATAATAGAGACTGAGATAAAATGTGCGAGTAAAAACTGATACTGAGTGCAAATAGCATTTAGAAGGAAATGCAACATGTAACGTGGCCACTGTGGGACCTAACGGCACTAGCACATAGCCTAAACATGGTTTCTAACATGAATTTACTGTCACATTTCTACAACACATAGAGAGTATATAGCTAACAACGAATTATTCAACTTTATAATTTCACGGGACGGACCAAGTCACAATCTCCTCGGTGCACGCCCACAGGCCCGTCACCTAGCATGTGTGTTACTACCAAAATAATAACATGACACAAAAATTCGGTGTTTCAAACCCTCATAACCAGATTTAAAACTGTTTCTTACATCAAACCATGTAATTCTTTATTCTGCAATGTCTTTGCCTCGTGAATTTGCCTCTAAATGTCTCGAATCTAGCCATAAATAATTAGATTTAGTCAATAAAATTTAATGAAATTAATTCCATAAGAAAATACTAATCTCCCATAAATATCCAAAATTTAGCTCAAACATTGCCCGTGGGGCCCATGTCTCGGAACCCAACAAAAGTTACAAAATCCGAAATTCCATTCAACCACGAGTCTAACTGTACCAAATTTACAAATATCCGACATCAACTCGACCTCCAAATCTTCAAATCTATTTTCAAATCCCTAAGTTCAAACCCCCCGATTTACACCTCAAAAACATATAATCTAGTCAGATTATGCAATGATAATTCAATATTATGGAGTAAAAATTATCACAAGGGACTTACCTAATGTTTTTCCCATGAAAACCTTGCTAAACAATCGCCCAACCTGAGCTTGAAATGCCCAAAAATGGCAAAAGCTCGGAACCCCTCTGTTTTTGTATTGCCTAGGAGTTTTCGCGTCCGTGATGGTTTATTCTCACTTGCGTTCTTCGCACACGCGGAAGAACTCTCGCGCCTGCGGTGTCCGCACCTGCGATGATTTCTTTGCGCCTGCGGTCTTCGCACCAGCGGCAAAACCCTCGCGCCTGCGATGTCCGCACCTGCGATGGATTTCTTCGTGCCTACGGTCTTCGCACCCGTGGCGAAATTCTTCGCACTCGCGGTGCCTGGCCAGCCCATGCATTTTCGTTTCTGCGACTCATGCCTCACTTCTGTGAGCTCGCACCTGCGGCCTTTTTACGCTCAGATGCGATCACACCAGATTCCCAGCTTCTTCAACTCCTTCTCCAAATCCAAAATTCGATCCGTTATGCATCTGAACTCACACGAGACCCCCCGGGACCCCATCCAAACATATCGACGAGTCTTAAAACATCATACGAACTTTGTCGAGCCTTTAAATCACATCAAACAATGCTAAAAACATGAATCATACCCCAATTCAAGCCTAATGAACTTTGAAATTTCCAATTTCTACAAACGACGCCGGAACCTATCAAATCAAGTCTAATTGGCCTCAAATGTTTTACACAAGTCATAAATGACATAACAGGCCTATTAAAAAATTTTAGAATCGGATTTTTACCCCGATATCAAAACGTCAACCCCTGGTCAAACTTCCCAAAACATCCGACTTTGCTATTTCAAGCCTAATTCCACTATGGACCTCCAAATAATTTTTCAGATACGCTCCTAAGTCCAAAATTATCATACAGAGCTATTGAAATTATCAGATTTAAATTCTGAGGTCGTTTGCATATAAGTCGACATTTGGTCAACTTTTCCAACTTAAGTTTTCAATTATGAGACTTAGTGTCTCATTTCACTCTGAATTCCTTTCGGACCCGAATCAACTAACCCGGTAAGTCATAAAATAACTGTGAAGCATAAAATGAGCAGTAAATGGGAAAACGGGGTTGTAATACTCAAAATGACCGGTCGGGTCGCTACATTCTCCCATACTTAAAAATACGTTCGTCCTCGAACGTGTCAATAGTTGTTCTTATCCTTTAAATTTCTATTCCACCTTACCACGCACATACCCGGGGTGATGTCACATCACCTTATTCTATATAGGTCTGACCGCACAACGAAACTGAAATTCATAAATTTAAACTTAGCCCAAAGCCCTTGGAGCCAAATTTCTAACATTCAGAATTCTTTTCAAGACCTGAATCTCACATCTACACACTCTATAAGCCTGAACAATCTGTATCCAGCCATAACTATAATCCCAGATATAAATCGCACAACATACTACACAACTCGCATACTCGTAACACAAAAGCTCGGAACCCCTCTGTGTTTGTACTGCCCAGAGGTGTTCGCGCCAGCGATGGTTTATTCGCACCTGCGGTCTTTGCACCCGCGAAAACACTCTCGCGCCTGCGGTGTCTGCACCTGCGATGAATTTTTCGCGCCTGCGGTCTTCGCACCCACGGAAAAACCCTTGCGCCTGTGATGGATTTCTTTGTACCTGCGGTCTTCGCAACTGCGGCGAAAGTCTTCGCATCCGCAGTGCCTGACCAGCACATGCATTTTCGCTTGTACGACTCATGCCTTGCTTCCGCGAGTTTGCACCTGCGGCCCTTTTTCGCGCAGGTGCGATCACACCAGATGCCCATAGCTAGCTGCTTTAGCTCCTCCTCCAAATCCAAAATTCGATCTGTTAAGCATCCGAACTCACCCGAGGCCCCCCGAGACCCCATCCAAACATACCGACGAGTCTTAAAACATCATACGAACTTAATCGAGCCTTTAAATCACATCAAACATCGCTAGAGACACGAATCATACCCCAATTCAAGCCTAATGAACTTTTAAATTTCTAATTTCTACAAACAATACCAGAACCTATCAAATCAAGTCCGATTGACCTCAAATTTCGCACACAAGTTATAAACGACGCAACAGGCCTATTGAAATTTTCAGAATCGGATTTCGACCCCGATATCAAAAATTTAACCCCCGGTCAAACTTCCCAAAATATTCGACTTCGCCATTTTAAGCCTAATTCTACTACGGACCTCCAAATAATTTTTCGGATACGCTTTTAAGTCCAAACTTACCATACAGAGGTATTGGAATCATCAGATTTAAATTCCGAGGTCGTTTGCACATAAGTCGACTCCGGTCAATTTTTCCCAACTTAAGTTTTCAATTATGAGACTAAGTGTCTCATTTCACTCCAAATTCCTTCCGGACCCGAACCAACTAACCCGGTAAGTCATAAAATAACTGCGAAGCATAAATTGAGCAGTAAATGGGGGAACGGGGCTGTAATACTCAAAACGGTCGGTCGGGTCGTTACAAATTATATTTTAATATCAAGTAATTCAACTTCTAGAATCATGGTTTATTGTTTTCAATGTCTATTATCTTTTTCTTTTAATGTAACATTTGTATTTTTATCTAATATATGTATTATTTTTATATTATACATTACTTTAAAATTTAAAATCATCGACTAAAGAATGTCAATAAAATTACTTAATCACACAATTAAAAATAAAAGAGAAAGAGGGAGTGAAACGTTAATACAACCTCAACATGGAGCTCTTTAAGACAATATTTCAAAAAAAAGAATATATAGATTGACTGTACTGTCAATTGATAAAGAATTATTTGTAGAATTGATTATATAAAAAATTATTAACTACTTTGCATCTTGAGAAAATAGGCTTTATATAAAAATATATATGATTCTTAAATATGAGAAAAGACTTAAAGTCTCTAAATAATGTTTGGCTTTAGGCCTCCAAGTGTATTAAGCCGCCCCGTTAAAAAGCTAAGAGGAATATTATTTTTCTACCCTAACAAAAGGCTAAAAGGATATGATAGAATTTACTAAAAAAATAATGTTTTTAGTGATCAATTTTAGTTTAACCTTAAGAGTAGGACTGTTCAAAATCGAACTGTAACCGTTAACCGAACCAAACCGATGGCCTATTGGCTTATTAGTATCGGGTTATTGGGGTAATGGTTGGTGAACAGATTGAGATTTTATAATTAACGGCTTAATAGTTTGGGAGCGAATTACTCAATTGTCTTATTGGATAAACCGTTAACCTGTTAAAATTTTTTATAGTTACACTTTTATATGGGATCAACAGGAGTTACAGAAGTATTATCAGAAAATAAATCTGAAATGCCTTCAAGTTTTCAATCAAGTTTTATAGGTGTAGTAGATTCAGATTTATATTAGTTTTCGGTCAATTTGACCAGTTTTCGTCTTTTCCTTTTTTTGATATGAAACAGGATAACTATGCAATCAAAAGAAATACTTATAATAAGTACAGTACAAACTACAAAGTGTTAATAGATTCTATCATGTAACAACAAATGTTAACAAGCCTAGTAAACTAAAAAGGGGATGGAACTTATAGCCGAGTCACTTTATCACACTTGGCCGCTTGGTATTCACAAGACTAGTATTGTTTAAAACTTTTTTATTTGATTTAGCCGATAAACCGCCCGATAATCGTTAATCTGATACCAATCCGTTCGTTATCTTATTGGATGGCTAGTGGATTATTACATTTATAATCCGATAACTGATAAGCCGAACCGTTAAGCGTAATTATCCGTTTGATCCGTCCGATAAGCCGCCTAAGAGCACAATTCGTTAGAAGTGGGCCAAGAGACCTTGGCCCGTGCTATAATTACTTTTATGGGCTGTAAGACCTATAGTTAGGTTATTCTTGTTTCCTGCCATTCTCGCCGCTCATTCTCATTGTAAACGTTATGGAGACAAATCAAAATTGCCCTGATGATATAGTAACGGAGATGTTAATTTTTCTTCCTGCTAAGTCTCTAGTACGATTCAGGTGTGTCTCTAAAACTTGGAATACTCTAACACGAGACCCCCACTTTGTCCGCTCGCACTTTGTTCGTTCTCAAGCTCGTCCCTCCCTTTTATTTCAACTCCAAACAAATCCTAGAAAAGAGTATTGTGATGTGGAAACAAGTGAATCGGAAGTACTTCCATTACACCTTGATTACTTTTGCTACAAAGGAGAGATGGTTATTTGCTCAAACCATTGCAATGTCCTTGTTTGTTTGTATAACTATAACGATACTCAAGTTTATTTATACNGATATCAAAAATTTAACCCCCGGTCAAACTTCCCAAAATATTCGACTTCGCCATTTTAAGCCTAATTCTACTACGGACCTCCAAATAATTTTTCGGATACGCTTTTAAGTCCAAACTTACCATACAGAGGTATTGGAATCATCAGATTTAAATTCCGAGGTCGTTTGCACATAAGTCGACTCCGGTCAATTTTTCCCAACTTAAGTTTTCAATTATGAGACTAAGTGTCTCATTTCACTCCAAATTCCTTCCGGACCCGAACCAACTAACCCGGTAAGTCATAAAATAACTGCGAAGCATAAATTGAGCAGTAAATGGGGGAACGGGGCTGTAATACTCAAAACGGTCGGTCGGGTCGTTACAAATTATATTTTAATATCAAGTAATTCAACTTCTAGAATCATGGTTTATTGTTTTCAATGTCTATTATCTTTTTCTTTTAATGTAACATTTGTATTTTTATCTAATATATGTATTATTTTTATATTATACATTACTTTAAAATTTAAAATCATCGACTAAAGAATGTCAATAAAATTACTTAATCACACAATTAAAAATAAAAGAGAAAGAGGGAGTGAAACGTTAATACAACCTCAACATGGAGCTCTTTAAGACAATATTTCAAAAAAAGAATATATAGATTGACTGTACTGTCAATTGATAAAGAATTATTTGTAGAATTGATTATATAAAAAATTATTAACTACTTTGCATCTTGAGAAAATAGGCTTTATATAAAAATATATATGATTCTTAAATATGAGAAAAGACTTAAAGTCTCTAAATAATGTTTGGCTTTAGGCCTCCAAGTGTATTAAGCCGCCCCGTTAAAAAGCTAAGAGGAATATTATTTTTCTACCCTAACAAAAGGCTAAAAGGATATGATAGAATTTACTAAAAAAATAATGTTTTTAGTGATCAATTTTAGTTTAACCTTAAGAGTAGGACTGTTCAAAATCGAACTGTAACCGTTAACCGAACCAAACCGATGGCCTATTGGCTTATTAGTATCGGGTTATTGGGGTAATGGTTGGTGAACAGATTGAGATTTTATAATTAACGGCTTAATGGTTTGGGGGCGAATTACTCAATTGTCTTATTGGATAAACCGTTAACCTGTTAAAATTTTTTATAGTTACACTTTTATATGGGATCAACAGGAGTTACAGAAGTATTATCAGAAAATAAATCTGAAATGCCTTCAAGTTTTCAATCAAGTTTTATAGGTGTAGTAGATTCAGATTTATATTAGTTTTCGGTCAATTTGACCAGTTTTCGTCTTTTCCTTTTTTTGATATGAAACAGGATAACTATGCAATCAAAAGAAATACTTATAATAAGTACAGTACAAACTACAAAGTGTTAATAGATTCTATCATGTAACAACAAATGTTAACAAGCCTAGTAAACTAAAAAGGGGATGGAACTTATAGCCGAGTCACTTTATCACACTTGGCCGCTTGGTATTCACAAGACTAGTATTGTTTAAAACTTTTTTATTTGATTTAGCCGATAAACCGCCCGATAATCGTTAATCTGATACCAATCCGTTCGTTATCTTATTGGATGGCTAGTGGATTATTACATTTATAATCCGATAACTGATAAGCCGAACCGTTAAGCGTAATTATCCGTTTGATCCGTCCGATAAGCCGCCTAAGAGCACAATTCGTTAGAAGTGGGCCAAGAGACCTTGGCCCGTGCTATAATTACTTTTA
>AWOL01S0076247.1:32834-76037 GCA_000715115.1 Nicotiana otophora | reverse complement strand
AACTAAAAATCTATTGTATTAGTATCTAATTTGAAATTTAAATAGACATTATGTTAAAAAAAATACAATGAAAACTAGTTAGAGTGGATTCTGAGATTGCACCAACACCAAATTAGAAGAGAGTTGAACCTATTTTATGTTACTTCCGATTCCAAATATTTGTCATTTTAATAAATTGAATTTGTTTTAAAGTATTTGTCATTTTTAAAAAAACAAGTCATTTATTACTTTTTTCTTCTAAATCGATCCTTGCTGTTTTAATTAAATGAGATGTTTAAGGAGAGATAAATGGCAATTTAGACAAATATTTTTATGATTAAAGCTATCAGATGTCTTTCCTAAAGTATGTACAAAAATCTTAACAAACAGATAATATGAACTGGCGGGAGTCCTTCCTCCATTTCACCACATTGAATACAATGGTGCTTTTCCTTGACATTTTACTTCCTTTTCCTCCTAAACATTATTGTTTACTCTAACAGTGTAATATATACTCTTCTCTCATTCATAATATTTTGTCACCTTTTGTTATTGTACAAGATAGTCTTTGTTTTTCTCTGTTTCCCTTATTCTATTCTTTAAGGGAAAACTAAAATTGTTCGATACAAGGCATAAATAAAGCTCTAGATTACGATTGAACAGCAAGTGGGAGATCCACAGAGGAGATTTAGCTCTTGACAGGCTCAGTTGTGAGACCAAATCCGAAAGGAAACAAAGGATCGTAATGTGGATCACCAACATTCATGGGAAGCTGGTCAACCGACTTGAACCAAGTGCGCGCAAGTTTGCCTGTGAATCCATAGTCACCAAACAGAATATCAGCAACACCTTGTCCTTCACTTCCCGGAAGCCATGCAGCCACGAGGGCGTCTATTTTTGCAAGATAAGGCTCAACCACGACTGGACGCCCGGAGATGACAACTACGACACATTTCACGACTCTGCAGACATTAGTGATGGTACTGAGACCAGGTTCAGGTATTGTAAGATTTGCACCATCGCCAAACGTCTCTGCGTAGGGTGTTTCACCTACGACAACAATGGCATAGGAGAAGTGGTTGGACGTTACAAAGTTTACATCTGGATTGTCCCGGTAGACCACTTGTGTAGATGGATGGACTGTGTTTTTCACAGCAGTTAAAATTGTAGTTCCTGTTTGTGTCCAAATATATGAGAGCTTGTTCAGTCTGATGCCACAAGAACTAATAATTCCCATTCACAGATTTTGACAATGAAATGACATTAATCTTTATGAGTAACTTTATTAACATGAGAGGAAAAAGGGTTTAGATCATTCTTCAAACAGTGCATTACTTGCAATTCGTCTGAAAAGTAGAAATATTTGGTCTAAAGTTTGTAGAGGTGGCCAGGCAAACCTATTCAATTCACCTTCCCATTTTACTCCATCCCGAGTCACATTAAACTTCGCTGAAGAAAAAGCTTTACATGTCTAAGAATAAAGTAAAAGGTAAGACTATGTTATATTACTCTTGATGTCACCCTTAGACGAACTATTGCACTCACCATTTTTAACTAATAACAAACGTATTTTTAACTAACTCCACTCCAACAACTAGCGCTAAGATTCTTTCTGGATCTCTGCTCTAATCAACCAGCCATCTAAATTAGAGGCAAAGTTGTTTTTTAACAGAATTCTAAGACGTCGAAATAAATATAATGTGCACTACTAATAGCTCAGAGTAAACGTTTGAGTTTTATTTGTACTGAATAGAAGTGCAAGATGAAAGAAATTTTTTAAAGAACTGAGAAGACTCCTAATTGCAAGATAGCATACAGATACCTGTGGTAAGATCGTTGCCTCCAATTCCCTGCCAACTCCTAGTCCAGCCTCCGCACTGGTAACCCAAATTGTCAGCATGACTACCAGCCACAAGTATCTTCGCCACTTTTTTTGGAAGGGGAATTAGTGGTTGGCTAATAACTTTCCCATTCTTCAATAGTACAAGTGATTTCCTCACTGCTTCTCTTGCTAATTCTCTGTGTTCCTACACAGAGAATTTAAGTTGATAAAAAAAGGAACTAAGTCAAGGTAGATAGATCCAGGTGAAGAAAATTCACATTCCAGAAAGGAAACTTGTGATTTTGACAGAGGTTGTCTCACATCCTCTTGGGGAAGGCTGTCATGATAAATTACCTGGCTTCCTAATTGGTTCGCTAAGCTGAGATCAGCCAATGGGTTCTCAAAGAGACCCATGACAAATTTAACCCTTAATATCCTCTTAACTGCATCGTCTATCCTGCTCATGGGAATGATATTGTTCCTGACTTGGAAAGCCAGATCATCAAGAAATTCAGTCACGTTCTCTGGACCCATAATCTGCGACAATCAATTACTAAATACATTAGAAAAGTGAAAAGTGATTACAACTTGAGTTGACTAATGGTGAGCTAAAGGTGTCAGGTGACAATTTAGAGGGAAATAACGAGTAATTACATATTCTATAACAGAACTTTGGTATTAATCCTTTAGACTGACCATGTCAATTCCAGCGAGAACTCCAGCCTGAATAGAGTAAGAGTAATTCGCATGGGGTGGATCAGTAATCTTGTCAATACCGTTCCAATCTGAAATGACAAAACCCTGAAATAAAGACCAGCATAAGATATGACGATCAGCAATCTCCTCACTATAGTTAGACCAATAACTTAGAAGAGGGCTGCTTTTTTACTCTGAACTTGAGCTTTCCCTTGAGAAAACCAGTGATCAGATCACGATTAGCATGCATCTTCATACCATTCCAGCTTGAGTAAGATATCATTACTGTTGAAACACCCTTTATAATGGAATCAACATAGGCTGGCATATGGATGCTAAGTAGCTCATTTGCACTGATGACAGTGTTATTTTCATCAATGCCCTTGACAGTGCCACCATCGCCCACAAAGTGCTTAGCACAGGCTGCTACTTTAGTCCTAAAGCACATTTGCAAAAATGAGCACAAGTCACTAAAAAGAACTTTTCTCGACTATTCCAAAGCAATTTATTCAATGGTATTATGCACAGCTTACTGCTATTCTGCTTGAAACTTGAACACTTGTATATACAATTACGCCTCAGTCCCAAACAAGTTGGGTCAGTTATATGAATTCTCACCAATCATTTCTCCGTTTAAATTCATCACAAGCCAACATTATACAAAGTATAAAATATAAAAATGAAATGCACTAAAAGCTCCCTGTATTTCCTATTGGCAAAGAATCCATAATAGGGCTAAAAGACTCCTAAAAAGCATATAGCTAAAGGACTCCTAAAAAGCATAGACCTAAAGTAAATGAATTAGCATGACTAAAACAAATTTCCAACTGACTGGTGTCGCCAATATAAATCTTTTTCTTCCATTTTGCGCTACTTTTCGCTATGTCTGCATTGATTTCAAGAGATTTTAGATCTTTCGAGATAATTTCCTTCCATGTGATTTAAGGACTACATCGTCTCCTTTTAAANTAAAAAAAAATACAATGAAAACTAGTTAGAGTGGATTCTGAGATTGCACCAACACCAAATTAGAAGAGAGTTGAACCTATTTTATGTTACTTCCGATTCCAAATATTTGTCATTTTAATAAATTGAATTTGTTTTAAAGTATTTGTCATTTTTAAAAAAACAAGTCATTTATTACTTTTTTCTTCTAAATCGATCCTTGCTGTTTTAATTAAATGAGATGTTTAAGGAGAGATAAATGGCAATTTAGACAAATATTTTTATGATTAAAGCTATCAGATGTCTTTCCTAAAGTATGTACAAAAATCTTAACAAACAGATAATATGAACTGGCGGGAGTCCTTCCTCCATTTCACCACATTGAATACAATGGTGCTTTTCCTTGACTCTTACTTCCTTTTCCTCCTAAACATTATTGTTTACACTAACAGTGTAAGATATACTCTTCTCTCATTCATAATATTTTTTCACCTTTTGTTATTGTACAAGATAGTCTTTGTTTTTCTCTGTTTCCCTTATTCTATTCTTTAAGGGAAAACTAAAATTGTTCGATACAAGGCATAAATAAAGCTCTAGATTACGATTGAACAGCAAGTGGGAGATCCACAGAGGAGATTTAGCTCTTGACAGGCTCAGTTGTGAGACCAAATCCGAAAGGAAACAAAGGATCGTAATGTGGATCACCAACATTCATGGGAAGCTGGTCAACCGACTTGAACCAAGTGCGGGCAAGTTTGCCTGTGAATCCATAGTCACCAAACAGAATATCAGCAACACCTTGTCCTTCACTTCCCGGAAGCCATGCAGCCACGAGGGCGTCTATTTTTGCAAGATAAGGCTCAACCACGACTGGACGCCCGGAGATGACAACTACGACACATTTCACGACTCTGCAGACATTAGTGATGGTACTGAGACCAGGTTCAGGTATTGTAAGATTTGCACCATCGCCAAACGTCTCTGCGTAGGGTGTTTCACCTACGACAACAATGGCATAGGAGAAGTGGTTGGACGTTACAAAGTTTACATCTGGATTGTCCCGGTAGACCACTTGTGTAGATGGATGGACTGTGTTTTTCACAGCAGTTAAAATTGTAGTTCCTGTTTGTGTCCAAATATATGAGAGCTTGTTCAGTCTGATGCCACAAGAACTAATAATTCCCATTCACAGATTTTGACAATGAAATGACATTAATCTTTATGAGTAACTTTATTAACATGAGAGGAAAAAGGGTTTAGATCATTCTTCAAACAGTGCATAACTTGCAACTCGTCTGAAAAGCAGAAATATTTGGTCTAAAGTTTGTAGAGGTGGCCAGGCAAACCTATTCAATTCACCTTCCCATTTTACTCCATCCCGAGTCACATTAAACTTCGCTGAAGAAAAAGCTTTACATGTCTAAGAATAAAGTAAAAGGTAAGACTATGTTATATTACTCTTGATGTCACCCTTAGACGAACTATTGCACTCACCATTTTTAACTAATAACAAACGTATTTTTAACTAACTCCACTCCAACAACTAGCGCTAAGATTCTTTCTGGATCTCTGCTCTAATCAACCAGCCATCTAAATTAGAGGCAAAGTTGTTTTTTAACAGAATTCTAAGACGTCGAAATAAATATAATGTGCACTACTAATAGCTCAGAGTAAACGTTTGAGTTTTATTTGTACTGAATAGAAGTGCAAGATGAAAGAAATTTTTTAAAGAACTGAGAAGACTCCTAATTGCAAGATAGCATACAGATACCTGTGGTAAGATCGTTGCCTCCAATTCCCTGCCAACTCCTAGTCCAGCCTCCGCACTGGTAACCCAAATTGTCAGCATGACTACCAGCCACAAGTATCTTCGCCACTCTTTTTGGAAGGGGAATTAGTGGTTGGCTAATAACGTTCCCATTCTTCAATAGTACAAGTGATTTCCTCACTGCTTCTCTTGCTAATTCTCTGTGTTCCTACACAAAGAATTTAAGTTGATAAAAAAGGAACTAAGTCAAGGTAGATAGATCCAGGTGAAGAAAATTCACATTCCAGAAAGGAAACTTGTGATTTTGACAGAGGTTGTCTCACATCCTCTTGGGGAAGGCTGTCATGATAAATTACCTGGCTTCCTAATTGGTTCGCTAAGCTGAGATCAGCCAATGGGTTCTCAAAGAGACCCATGACAAATTTAACCCTTAATATCCTCTTAACTGCATCGTCTATCCTGCTCATGGGAATGATATTGTTCCTGACTTGGAAAGCCAGATCATCAAGAAATTCAGTCACGTTCTCTGGACCCATAATCTGCGACAATCAATTACTAAATACATTAGAAAAGTGAAAAGTGATTACAACTTGAGTTGACTAATGGTGAGCTAAAGGTGTCAGGTGACAATTTAGAGGGAAATAACGAGTAATTACATATTCTATAACAGAACTTTGGTATTAATCCTTTAGACTGACCATGTCAATTCCAGCGAGAACTCCAGCCTGAATAGAGTAAGAGTAATTCGCATGGGGTGGATCAGTAATCTTGTCAATACCGTTCCAATCTGAAATGACAAAACCCTGAAATAAAGACCAGCATAAGATATGACGATCAGCAATCTCCTCACTATAGTTAGGCCAATAACTTAGAAGAGGGCTGCTTTTTTACTCTGAACTTGAGCTTTCCCTTGAGAAAACCAGTGATCAGATCACGATTAGCATGCATCTTCATACCATTCCAGCTTGAGTAAGATATCATTACTGTTGAAACACCCTTTATAATGGAATCAACATAGGCTGGCATANGTTGCCTCCAATTCCCTGCCAACTCCTAGTCCAGCCTCCGCACTGGTAACCCAAATTGTCAGCATGACTACCAGCCACAAGTATCTTCGCCACTCTTTTTGGAAGGGGAATTAGTGGTTGGCTAATAACTTTCCCATTCTTCAATAGTACAAGTGATTTCCTCACTGCTTCTCTTGCTAATTCTCTGTGTTCCTACACAGAGAATTTAAGTTGATAAAAAAAGGAACTAAGTCAAGGTAGATAGATCCAGGTGAAGAAAATTCACATTCCAGAAAGGAAACTTGTGATTTTGACAGAGGTTGTCTCACATCCTCTTGGGGAAGGCTGTCATGATAAATTACCTGGCTTCCTAATTGGTTCGCTAAGCTGAGATCAGCCAATGGGTTCTCAAAGAGACCCATGACAAATTTAACCCTTAATATCCTCTTAACTGCATCGTCTATCCTGCTCATGGGAATGATATTGTTCCTGACTTGGAAAGCCAGATCATCAAGAAATTCAGTCACGTTCTCTGGACCCATAATCTGCGACAATCAATTACTAAATACATTAGAAAAGTGAAAAGTGATTACAACTTGAGTTGACTAATGGTGAGCTAAAGGTGTCAGGTGACAATTTAGAGGGAAATAACGAGTAATTACATATTCTATAACAGACAACTTTGGTATTAATCCTTTAGACTGACCATGTCAATTCCAGCGAGAACTCCAGCCTGAATAGAGTAAGAGTAATTCGCATGGGGTGGATCAGTAATCTTGTCAATACCGTTCCAATCTGAAATGACAAAACCCTGAAATAAAGACCAGCATAAGATATGACGATCAGCAATCTCCTCACTATAGTTAGGCCAATAACTTAGAAGAGGGCTGCTTTTTTACTCTGAACTTGAGCTTTCCCTTGAGAAAACCAGTGATCAGATCACGATTAGCATGCATCTTCATACCATTCCAGCTTGAGTAAGATATCATTACTGTTGAAACACCCTTTATAATGGAATCAACATAGGCTGGCATATGGATGCTAAGTAGCTCATTTGCACTGATGACAGTGTTATTTTCATCAATGCCCTTGACAGTGCCACCATCGCCCACAAAGTGCTTAGCACAGGCTGCTACTTTAGTCCTAAAGCACATTTGCAAAAATGAGCACAAGTCACTAAAAAGAACTTTTCTCGACTATTCCAAAGCAATTTATTCAATGGTATTATGCACAGCTTACTGCTATTCTGCTTGAAACTTGAACACTTGTATATACAATTACGCCTCAGTCCCAAACAAGTTGGGTCAGTTATATGAATTCTCACTAATCATTTCTCCGTTTAAATTCATCACAAGCCAACATTATACAAAGTATAAAATATAAAAATGAAATGCACTAAAAGCTCCCTGTATTTCCTATTGGCAAAGAATCCATAATAGGGCTAAAAGACTCCTAAAAAGCATATAGCTAAAGGACTCCTAAAAAGCATAGACCTAAAGTAAATGAATTAGCATGACTAAAACAAATTTCCAACTGACTGGTGTCGCCAATATAAATCTTTTTCTTCCATTTTGCGCTACTTTTCGCTATGTCTGCATTGATTTCAAGAGATTTTAGATCTTTCGAGATAATTTCCTTCCATGTGATTTAAGGACTACATCGTCTCCTTTTAAAACCTTCACTCACGATGGTTTCACATCTACGGACGGGGATATCTGGAGGTCGACGCAGGACATGACCATGTTAAGCGATCTTCTCTCATTTTATCCTTAATGTATCCTTATCCTGCAGTACTCCAATGGTTCCTGATGTGCATCTTATGAAAGATGATGGTGATCCTTTAGATAATTCAGAGCAGATACATTTGATTCGCCGGTGTTGCTTTAGAAAGTTCGCCGGAAGTCATAGACCAGGTCTGGTACGAGGGGATCAGTTCGGGGTTTCATTTCTGATGTTGGCTCGATATTTTCGATCAGAATTTTGTGGTTTCTTGTTCATCAGACTTCGGCTGGGTAGATTTCAAAGCATTCCAGGTTTTGTCAATTTTGTTCTCTTTGGTCAAAATCATCTTTTTTTTTACTTTCCATTTGCTGATTTGGTGTCTGACTACTATCTAAGGACTCCATATTCTTGGTAAAATTCTCCTCTGTGAATCTTTGGCTTGTTGAGCTTTATTCAATTGAAGATCATTTTGGTGATTGGGTTGGAGGTGATTCTGTTACTTGATCTTTTGGATATTTGTTGGGGTATCTTCTTAGTGGAATTTTACTGGTTTCTCTTCCATTATTTTGATACTTTGAGTGTTCTAGTTGAGCAAATTCTTGGTGAAACTTTTCAATTATATCAGTTGGAACTCTATTCTGTTTGATTCTCACTTCTTCTCTGGTTCATTGGGTTGGATCCAAAATTGACAGAAGAACTAATGCAGGCTATTTTGTCTTTATTGGAGGGAACTATTGTGGAGAAGTAAGAGGCAAAGTGTTGTATCTCGATCCACTGCTGAATCTGAGTACAGAGCTATGTCTCAGTCTACGTGTGAGATTATGTGGATACATCATCTTTTGACTGAAATTTGGTTGGAGCATCCAATACCAGCAAAACTCTGGTGTGACAATCAAGCTGCCCTCCATATTGCATCAAATCCCGTGTATCATGAAAGAACTAAGCATATTGTGGTTGACTGTCATAGATTCAGGAGAACTTGATATTCACTGACTATGTGAAGGAAGGAGCGCAACCAGCTGATTTATTCACAAAGGCGTTGAATGGAATTCGAGTTGATTACCTTCATAACAAGCTGGGCATGATCAATATCTATGCTCCAGCTTGAGGGGAATGTTACAGAATGAATGTAGACATACTACAAAATGAATGTAGACATACTTTTATGTAATGTACATAGCTAGCAGAATTATAGGGATTCATAGCAGATATATAAGATCTCCTTTTTTATTCTTTCTATAGTTAGGGTTCTATGTACTTGTATATATACTTATTACTTCTTGCAATAATAAAAAAGAAGATTCCTCCATTTACTCTATATTTTACATGGTATCAGAGCCAGATCCATTCCCGTTTGTCCCCTATGTTATATCGTCCACGCTTCAGTTGATGGTCTGGGCGTGCGAGGGGGTGTTAGAGTGGGTAAGAGTCCCACATTAGTTGAGGAATGGACTGATGGTCTCCTTATATGAACTTGGGCAATCCTCCCCTCATGAACTAGTTTTTGGAGTTGAGTTAGGTCCAAGTGGCATATCTTTACAAGGGTCAAAAAGGAAAAAGACTATATCAAAGACTAGAGATTCGTACTTTCCTGCAACAAAAGGAACACCCTTACGGGAGTTAGCTGGAATATCTCCTTGTAAACCAGGAATGATCTCAGTCATTGCTCGAACAATTCTATGATCTTCGCTGTAGCTTTCGAAGCACCGACCCCATCTTGGATCTCTACACACCTATGATAACAGGTATCAAGCAAAGATAAACACCCAGACTTGTGATGAAAGTTATTAAATAAAGACAATACCGTACAGGCTACATATGATGTTATGGTACTCACTGCGATGCAAGGTGCAAAAGTATAAGTGATTCCTGTAGCTCTGACTTCAAGAGCAGTCGCAACCCCAATCCGCTTCACAAGCTGTGGGTCTCTATTGCAAAGTTGAGATTATTCCATGTATCAGTGAATGAGATGAAAAAGCTTCAAGAGCAAGTTGTAAAATAACCAACTAATTGGTTAAATCTCTTCTTTTGCTGAAAAAAAGGGGGTTAAATCTCTTCTATATGTAAGGAACAGGTCAACAAAATATCTCTTCACATTTCCATTATTTGACTATGATATTTCCAAATTCCCTGCAAACAAAATATACGGCACAATAAATTTCCAGCTAGAATTTTGAAGCCATGCTTCCTCACACCACTGGTAAGCATCAACCCAATTTAGGTAAGCACAATTGATCAAAGGTTCAAAGACACAAACTTCCAACACAAGATGTAATTTCAATTTTCTTCAAGATTCTAATCACCACTAGGGGTCAAATACTCAATCTCTAGAAACGACTCCTGATTACAGACACTTTTGGAGATCTTCTAAATTAACAAGTCAGCCCCACCTCCCAAGTTTATGCAATGTGATTCCATAGCTTAGAACCGTAACGAGGAAAAATCAAATTTTCACGCCTATCAAGTCCAAAAGTTGAAGCATAGACTATATATCACAAACACTTACCATGTATATTTCTTCTAATTTCACATTCAGTATAAACATTTACAAGAAGAATGCCGCTCAATAAGTTGCAAATAATTGTTACTACCATTTCCTTTACCTTATGACTCCAAGGCCAACATTGTGTGGAAAAATTGTGGCTTTATAGACATTGTTGTGCCCATGGACTGCATCAATTCCATAGATCATGGGAATACCGAGGCGTGTTGAAAGGGAACCCTTCTGAATCTCATTAACCATCTTTACCCAGTCCGCAGCAGTAGCCTTTGGAGCTGGTTCACTTCCTCCAAGACTCAGTACACTCCCTGCCACAATCAAATCATTCACACTTCACTAAACCAGAAAAGGGCAGGCTTTCATTCAACCACCACGACAAAGGCGAATCCAAAATGTTAAGTTTGTGAATGCAGAGTTGCACTGCACCTAGTACTCTTATGCAGCAAAGTGGCGGAGCCAGAAATTTTAACAAGGGGATCAAAAATTTCAAACCTGCAACCTAAAACAATCTCTGAACTACCTGCCTTATGTCAACGGGATTCAAAAGTTCATATATATGTGAATAATTTTGTTTTTACTCTATACAAAAGGGGATTCAATTGAACCCTAGCTCCGCCACCGGTGCCATCAGACTCTCTCTCTCTCAATCCCAAGCAATATATATATGAATTATAACAAGTACTATTAGTACTATGTCTCAATCCCAAGCAAGCGGGGTTGGCTATGTGAATACTCACTAACCATGTTGCTCAATTTAAACTCATCTTGGTGCAATATTATACAAAAAACAAAAAAAAAAAAAATTACTACTAGAAATCTCGAGATTTTTACTGGCAATTTTATATATATACACATTTATATATTTAAAAAAATCTTCAAATGTATAATTTTTTAAAATTATAATAAACGATACATCTCCATAATGGTAATGTAAAATCTCAAGATTTTTGTGAAACGCTTACCAATGAAGTATTTCTTCATAATATTAGGTGCAGCTAAATATGTCTCAATCTGGGTCATCTGACCAATTTTTTCTTCAAGACTCATTCTGTTCATCAAATCCCTTATTCTAACATTCAATGGCTGTTTTGGGTCTTTGTACTTCATGTACACTGCTTCAGTAACACCAGCACACAAGAACAACAGCAGAAAACCCATCATAATTGTTGTTATTGCAAATTTCCCCATTGTTAATGGCTAGAGTGCTCTCCACTAGGAGTANGTCTCAGCATCAACCCAATTTAGGTAAGCACAATTGATCAAAGGTTCAAAGACACAAACTTCCAACACAAGATGTAATTTCAATTTTCTTCAAGAGTATTCTAATCACCACTAGGGGTCAAATACTCAATCTCTAGAAACGACTCCTGATTACAGACACTTTTGGAGATCTTCTAAATTAACAAGTCAGCCCCACCTCCCAAGTTTATGCAATGTGATTCCATAGCTTAGAACCGTAACGAGGAAAAATCAAATTTTCACGCCTATCAAGTCCAAAAGTTGAAGCATAGACTATATATCACAAACACTTACCATGTATATTTCTTCTAATTTCACATTCAGTATAAACATTTACAAGAAGAATGCCGCTCAATAAGTTGCAAATAATTGTTACTACCGTTTCCTTTACCTTATGACTCCAAGGCCAACATTGTGTGGAAAAATTGTGGCTTTATAGACATTGTTGTGCCCATGGACTGCATCAATTCCATAGATCATGGGAATACCGAGGCGTGTTGAAAGGGAACCCTTCTGAATTTCATTAACCATCTTTACCCAGTCCGCAGCAGTAGCCTTTGGAGCTGGTTCACTTCCTCCAAGACTCAGTACACTCCCTGCCACAATCAAATCATTCACACTTCACTAAACCAGAAAAGGGCAGGCTTTCATTCAACCACCACGACAAAGGCGAATCCAAAATGTTAAGTTTGTGAATGCAGAGTTGCACTGCACCTAGTACTCTTATGCAGCAAAGCGGCGGAGCCAGAAATTTTAACGAGGGGATCAAAAAATTCAAACCTGCAACCTAAAACAATTTCTGAACTACCTGCCTTATGTCAAAGGGATTCAAAAGTTCATATATATGTGAATAATTTTGTTTTTACTCTATACAAAAGGGGATTCAATTGAACCCTAGCTCCGTCACCGGTGCCATCAGACTCTCTCTCTCTCAATCCCAAGCAATATATATATGAATTATAACAAGTACTATTAGTACTATGTCTCAATCCCAAGCAAGCGGGGGTTGGCTACGTGAATACTCACTAACCATGTTGCTCAATTTAAACTCATCTTGGTGCAATATTATACAAAAAAAAAAAAGAATTACTACTACAAATCTCGAGATTTTTACTGGCAATTTTATATATATACACATTTATATATTTAAAAAAATCTTCAAATGTATAATTTTTTAAAATTATAATAAACGATACATCTCCATAATGGTAATGTAAAATCTCAAGATTTTTGTGAAACGCTTACCAATGAAGTATTTCTTCATAATATTAGGTGCAGCTAAATATGTCTCAATCTGGGTCATCTGACCAATTTTTTCTTCAAGACTCATTCTGTTCATCAAATCCCTTATTCTAACATTCAATGGCTGTTTTGGGTCTTTGTACTTCATGTACACTGCTTCAGTAACACCAGCACACAAGAACAACAGCAGAAAACCCATCATAATTGTTGTTATTGCAAATTTCCCCATTGTTAATGCCTAGAGTGCTCTCCACTAGGAGTACATATAAAAGTGAAGAACTCAAATGAATAGCTTGAACAAAAATTAAGGATAGGAACTCAGTGCTACTGCTAACTCAGCTCTATTCAGTAGAACATCAAGTTAAAAAGAAAAAACAAAAATCTATTCCCTCTCTCTTACTTTATACGCTGTTGAAGAGAGAGAAAATGAACAAAATGGTCCTTCCTAATAGAAATGGTCGTTCTTATGGTGTTTAATAATACAGATTAAATTACATGACTGGCTATTATTTTTATTATTTAAAAGTTAATTTTTTTTTCTTTTGTTTCCTAAAAGTTATTCAATTTTGTGTTCATTATAAAAAAATAATTTTCTTTCTTTTCTTATATAAAAATTATTTTATCATGCTCTAGTTATTACAATAATCACTTTGACCAAATTTTACAAATCTTTCACCTGAAAAATCTATTATGCCCTTCATATTATAAATACTCTCATTTATGTAATAACTTCTATATTATATGCTATATAATATACTTTTACCTAGGTATTTGCTTATAATTAAAATAACTTAATATTATTTATTTATTATTTTTATAATATATTCATACACTTAGTTTTTCTTAATATTAATTTTCAAGATACATAAGTAGTAGTATTAAATTTATCAGTAACATTACCGTGAATAAATCTCAAGTTCACGTTCTTAATCATGCGTAATGAAATATTTTTGATAAAAATAAAAAAATCAAAGCTCATTGATTTATCAGCCAAGCCATACCCGTTAATTTAATAAATAAAATACCCACATTTAGAAAAATGACACATCAAATTAATACTTTCAAATAAATAATATTAACGGATAAAGCTTTAAAAAACGTAATATTAAACACAAATATCTTTGAAACTGTTTTTTAAAATTTTTATTGATTATAAAAAACTATCATTTGTTAAGCAAATCTATTTTTATTATTTTAAATAAATATATTTTATTATTTTTATATTTAAAATATGTTCATGTTTGAATATGATTAAACAAATTGAGTGCCATGGAAAAATTAAATATATGGATATATTATAAAAATAATAAACAAAATAATTTAAAGTTATTTTAATTATAAGTAAAATACTTAGGTAAAGATATGTTATATAGTATATAATATATAAGGTATTAAATAAATGAGAGGACTAATGTCAAGGACATAATAGACTTTTCAAGTAAAAGTATTATAAAATCTGGTAAAGGTGACTTTTATTATAAATAGAGCAAAGCAAAATAACTTTTGTGTAACAAAATAAAAAAAATTAACTTTTGGGTAATGAACACAAAGTTGAATAATTTTTATGTAATAAAAAAAAGAAAAAACTTTTGCGTAAGGAACACAAAGTTGAATTACCGTACATGAAACTTACTCTAATAGATATGGTCCTTCCTTATCCATTCCCTGTCTCTCACTTTATATGTTGCTGGAGAGCTACGAACTACTATTATTTTAACAACTTTTCAAATAACATTCAATTGTAAAAGCTACCTCCTTAAAGCTATTTTTTTGGTTCTTATACGGTATTTGAAACTTATTTACCAAAATTATTCTAGATTTATATATTACCCGTTTTAATTGTAACAATCCGACCGGTCGTTTTGAGCTCTAGCGCGTTGTTCGGCGGTTTGAGGCCTTGACTAGCTTCACTTCATGTATTATGACTTGTACGCGTAGTTGCAATTTAATTTCGCGAAGTTCAGAATTGATTTGAAAAAAATAAATCTAAGTTCGGAAGCTTTAAGTTGGAAGAGTTGACCAGGGTTTGATTTTTGATTAAACGACCTCGGAATCAGGATTTGAAGGTTTCAATAGGTTCGTATGATGATTTCGAACTTGGACGTATGTTTAAGTTGAGTATCGGGTGGTCCGGAAGCATTTCGGCACTTATTATGGAAGGTTGGCATTTTAAAGGTTTAAGAATTTTCTAAGTTTGGTTTGAAGTTGGCTTTGGTATTATCGATGTACGTTTGGGGTTCCAAGCCTTGAATAGGTTCGTATCGTGATTTGTGACTTGTACGTAAAGTTTGGCGTCATTCTGGAATGTTTTGTTATGATTCGAATGCGTTCGTCGAAGTTTGAAAGTTTAAAGAAGGATTTTTATTGTCGATTCGTAGTTTGGATGTTGTTTGGTATAATTTGAGGCCTCGAGCAAGTTTGCATCATGTTTTGGCAGTGGTTGGTATGATGGACAGGGTCCCGGGAGCCTCAGGTGAGTTTCGGATGGGATTCAGATCGATTTGAATCTTGTTGGAGTTGCTGAAATTTTTGTTGCTGGTGCGATCGCTTCTGCGGAAGTTTGGTCGCATAAGAAACCTCGCAGAAGCGGCTTGGGCAGCCTAAGCCAGTAGTCGCAGAAGCGTAGGCGAGCAGCGTGTGCGCAGAAGCGAGGCCAGTGCCGCAGGTGCGGGCAAATGCGCAGATGAGCGAAGCAGTGTCGCACCTGTGATTGCGCAGGAGCGGAGGAATTTCCGCAGGTGTGATGGGCTGCTGACAGTGGATTTCTGCAGGAGTGAGATTTTTCTGGCAGCAGCGGGCTCGCAGATGCGCAAATACGTCCGCAGGTGCGAAAGTCGCTGGACAGTAGGGTATTATTAATCCAAGACTTAGCCCATTTCTCTTATATTTTCATTTGGTTGGGCGATTTTTGGCGCTCTTGGAGGGAAGAGTTTCATCATCTATGTCAAGGTAAGTAATTTCTCACTTGTTGTAAGTTAATTTCATGGATTCTATATGGATTTAAAAATAGAAATTTGTAGAAATTTGAGATTTTGGTAGAAAACTTAAAAATTGGTATTTTTAAATTTTGACCACAAAATTAGATATAGAATTGGGAATAAATTATATATTTGAGTTCGTGGTATTATGGGTGAAGTTTATCTTCGAAAATTTTCGAAATCCGGGAACATAGAAAACCTAGGTAATGTAATTATTACGTGCTAATAGTTGTGGGTGCTACGTACGCACGAGGTAACGAGATTACGTACGTAGCTAAAGCATGTTTATATTCGGGTAGACTTAGGACTTTACCATGTAATACTTAAAATATTTAAATTCATTCCGCTGGCTTAATTAATTAAAAATATAATTGAATTTGATTTCGAAATACATGCATATATGTTAGGCCGAGCCTTATTACCTTGAGTTGTTGGCAAGTAATTTGAGAAACGGTAAGGGTTATACTCACCTTGTATTCATATACTTTATCGTAAGCTCGTGTCTCATAATTCGATAATTATTTTCCTTTATTGTGGAGTGGGTTGAATGCCTCAGCAAGATTATGTACCACACTCTCATCGGAGCGGGCCGTTCGCCTCGACAATACAATATATGCATCTATGGTTCGTGCCGCTCGACCCTCGGCAGTGTATACGTTATGATGGGATCGGGTCGATCGCCTTGGCAATATCATATTCTTTTTTAATCTGGCTGTATGACCTCGGCATAATCGTGCATTATATCGCTAATAATCTGAATATTCACGAGGTTCTTCCTTCCACCGATGCATTGCATCTTATATGGTACTTCCTTATCCGTTTGATATTGACACTTGATATTTCTGAGCTGTTTAGATAAAATACGAGATTGAGATATTGATATCGTTGCAAAGAAATTTTGGAAAATTGTGTTAGTTACAATTTTGCCTCACTATTATTGTTGTGCTTCTTATCTGTTTATGATTTACCATGTTGATTTATTGGACCACTAGTAAGTGTCGATGTCGATCCCTCGTCACTACTTCTCCGGGGTTAGGCTAGGTACTTACTGGGTACGTGTTGATTTACGTATTCATGCTGCACTTCCGCACTAAATGTGCAGGATCTGACAGGCTTATTTGGTGATCAACTTGGCGCGTAGGCGCAGCTGTTGAGGAGACTTTATGTGAGCTGCAACCCAGACTACGTATCGCAGTCCACCGAGTCTCTATCGTACTATTTATTTTATCCTGTCTTATTTACATTCTGGACAGATGTTATATTGTTATTATACTCCTTAGTAAATTCTCATGCACTTGTGACATCGGCTTTGGATATACTAGTTGATGCTTATGGTTCTGTATATTTTCATCGCCTTTCATTTCTCTTATAAACTAAAAATTTTGTATGTTCTCGTGGATTTAAAAGTATAAATTTCCTTCCTTATTAAAATTTATGATTTCGAAAGTAATAAAATGAGTAATCAAATTGATCAATCACCGTTGGCTTGCCTGACCACGGTGTTAGGCGCCCTCACGACCTATATAGATTTTGGGTCATGACATCTTGGTTTCAGAGCACTAGGTTCACTTGGGTCTCACGAGTCATGAGCAAGTCTAGTAGAGTCTTATGGATCGGTACGGAGACGTCTGTACTTATCTTCAAGAGGCTACAGGTTGTAGGAGCACTTCCCTTCTTGATTCCTCATCGTGCGGTTTGATTCCTTTGAGGCTTATGCCTTTGTTTCCTTCCTACTCAATCTTATGTGATGTGGAGAGCTTGTTATCAATTGGGGCATTGAGGAGTTGTAATGGTACTGTAGATGTGGTGCGGGATGTTTTTCCCTGCGTAATCGAGCGAGTTATTATCGTCATCTTGTGGAAGGGGGTTCTGTCATTTCATGCTTTGTATCAGTATTGCCTATGGTTTTGAGGCTACACACAAATTGCTATGATGTTCATGCATTGTTATCGCACACTGTTGGTGTAATGGTAGGGTGCTTGTCTATGTATGCGTCGAGGTAGTGAATGACTCGAAAGGAGGATTTCTCAGTGCATAGTTTAAGGGTTCGGCATTTAATTCCAGCGGGGGAAAAGACAATCGGTCTATGGATGTTCAGGCTTTGGTGAATGGAGTAGCGAGACTTGATATTTTTTAGCGTGGTGGAATTCTCATATGTGACGTGGTGTCGTCATCCGTGTTTGAACTCATTAAGGTTCGCCGGTGTTATGGTCTTCTTCGATTTGCCTTCGGGGCAGGATGTTGTGAAGTAGTGCCTAAGAAGCGGTTGTTAGAGATAGCGGAGTGTAGCGGTTTCGGAATCGAATTGGTGTTTTAATGTTGATGGTTCGAGAAAGATGATCTTCTAGGAGGTTTAGAGTTGGTAGCAATTTATTAGTTCAGGTGCTACAAGGATGGATTTGATTTGAGGAAACAATTGGGTAGTGAAGTATGAGGAATGACATGGCGGGAGATGTCTCGCGGTGGTTGAATTACTAGCAGGTCAAGTATGAAAAGTAGAGGCCGAGAAGTTGCTTAAAGAAGATGATTTAACCGAAGTGAGAGTGACATATTAACATATGGATTCTGTGGTAGGATACCCACGTGCCTTGAGAAAAGTTTAGAACGATCTGGGAATCGTGGTGGGAGGTGACCAGGTTCACGGATTCTTATTTGAGATGGAGACTACTGCACTGAGGAAGATTGAATATGGCAAAGAGAAGTTTGCTTGAAATGGAGAGGGGTGTGAAAACTTGATTATCATTTTTGGATGCAACGCGACTTCGAGTTCGAAGCATATTATCGGACTATCAGTCGATAGCAATGGGGAATGAACAGACTTGTACAGCTGGTGGACGAGTATGGGCTCAGGAGGGTTTACTGAATTCATGGTGGTTGTACCCAGTGCAACATCATTGGAAGATGTCGACATGGAATTCCACAGGTGGGTTATCTCCTGTGAGCAGGTTAGTGGTAGCGTGGTGTTGATGAAGTTTCTACGAAGAGCTATACTTATTACCTAACAGGAGATTGAGTGTGCGATTATGGCTGATAATTAAGAATGTTTTATGAAAAGGTTAACAAAAGATTTTGAGAAATTTGGCGGGTTAAAGGTGCGAGATCATGGTGATTGAGAATAAGGAATCTTTATGGGTTCTAGGTTTATGTAATTGTAGCTTAAAGCTAAGTGGGGGAGCCCACTGTCTACGATTGGAGCACGTGGTTGTCTGCTTGTGCAGTTTCTGGTTATTAGTGCATTGATGGGTTATTATGACTAAGAAAAATAAATATCAGGGGTAATTCGAGCAAAGAACTTGATGACTGTGTGCTATACTTCGCCTTATCGATTCATGTGCAGTTTTGGAAAGACTCAGAGCTTATGCTTCTTGTGGAAGTGATGTACAAGGAAGAGAATTCAGTCGGTTACTTCTTTGAGAGGGTGTTCATGTGCTAGAAGAGCATTAGAGTTTGGTCACGCTTGAGAACAAGACAGAGTGGGTGACTCTCAGTAGTGGTTCTAATGGGTTCAAGGATGTAAGCGCGGTGTCTAAGAATTTTGGGTCCGTTGTATGGTTAAGGATCAAGTTTTTGCAGTGGGTATTGAGACGACGTGGTCTCGTGATTCGGGTCACTCAGGATGAGTGTTGATCGAGTTCATTATGTTTTTGAATGGAGCTATTATTATTTCTAAGGCAAGTCAAGAGTAAAATTAGAAGAAGTTGGGTCAGTTAGTAATGGTTTGAATCATAGTGATTGGGATAATGATCAGTTCCTTCGGTATGTAAGCTATGCAGGTGATTCGTGGTTGTACGTACAGGCTTGGCATCCATTGTAATTTGATTGATTTGGAGGTATTTGATTATAATGGCCTTGTTATGTGTAAATGGATCCCGTAAGAGTTATGACGGTTTAGACCACGACTTGAGGTTTATATTTTCTGCTGTTGGGGACAATTGCATGTTGCAACGGTTCTTCTGAAATGAGTTAAGTGAAAGGTTCCTAGCCAATGAAGTGCTTATTCTACTAGTAGCTCAGGGGTTATGATGAATTCTTGTACTCTCGCATATCGGCATGATAGGTATAGTGAGCGGCATGGGAATTGAAAGTGGAGGATCAAGGTTGCGGTTCAGTATTGACAGGAATGTCACGAGCTCGGATGATGTAGGGGATAATTCAGATATTCAGAGTAAGATGTCATTTTCTTTAGTGTCACCTGAGAACGACGTTCTGTGTAAAGAGGCTTTGTGTATTGATTTGCGGATTTTTGATTGCTTTACCGAATTAGTACGTTTGGTGGTATGGAGGTACAGACTTTTCTACCTGGTGCGGAAGGTCGTGGGAGCATATCTCACGAGGAAATTGTATAAACGTGGCATGTTAGCCACTTGATGGTTATAATTGGAACAAGTATGGAGATTCTGGTACTAGCGCTAATGTGAGAGTTTATGCATGAGAGGCATTCTATTCCTTGGGTTGCGGACTGTGTGAGTTTGTTCCGGATTTTATAGTTGTTCTTTTGTGTCATGTATAGGGTTATTGTGGACCCTTGAAATGTTATTAGCCCAGTATGGTATGATCATAATCAAATTAAGGTCCGTTTGTGGGTCTAATGTGAATGTGTACTCTACATCAGATCAGATGTGTTTATTCGGCATAACATTGCTTATGGAGGAGCCTTTGGGCATTTGATGTTATTCCCGTCGTCAATTGTTCCATGTAAAAACTCTATTGTACCATGTGGGTTGTGAGATGACTCGATTATTCGCACATGTGTTATGATCCCGTGTAACTTGTGGTATTTTGTGAGTATGATGGATCTCGAGATGCAAGTCATTTATTGCACCTTAGTCATGCTTGGGTTTTGTAGCGTATGGCGCTATTCGTCTCCCCAGGATTGTATTTTTTCACTTGGCGTGCTTGTTGTCGATATTCGGGTATTTCGAAGGTATGAGTATTATGGATTGATGTGTATTCCCTTATTTACTATTATGTGTGGATCAGGTGGCACGCCACCACGTGTATGTTATTTGGATTGGGTTGCACGCCGTAATGGTATCATGTGTGGATCGGGTTTTACGCCGCAACGAGATGTTGAGTACAATTCCCTATATCTATTCTTGTGCATTTTGTTTCTCATTCTCTGAGAAGGATTCATAGCATCTGTTCGGCTGTTTTATTCGTTACGCGGGCTGGGTAGTTCTTTTCCAGAGTTTGTTTCTCCTTATGTGTCATATTCAAGTGGTGGCTTATCGGCACATCGATGATGTCATATGAAGTCTTGGTCAGTGTTTGGGGTGGCTTATTTCTTGAGCAGCTTGTACTGGGTGAGACGAGATTATTGAACCTGAAATTAGTGCAATCAGATTTATATAAGGTATATTAAAGAGCAAATATAGTTATTCAGTTCAGAATGAGGTAATTGTCCTTGACAGGAGGAGAGACTCCATGATTTGTTGATTCGACATGTGGTTATGAGTTTCTACACATCTCTTCCGTCGTGGAAGTATTGCAAGAGTTGGAACATGGCTTAAATGTGTTATGAGGTATACTGCATGCTTTGGGTTAGTGAAATGACACATGTTGTGCTTGGAGGAGGTTGCCTTGGGCAAATGAGTTATGTAGTGCATTGTGTGACGTCAACATGGGTGTATGATCATGTTTTGGTACAATGTGTAGTGATTGATACGGTGTTCGTATGTTGGAATCAGGTCTTGTAGAGAAATTTGGCGGTTGGAATTTATAACGACCCGACTTGTCCTTTTGAGAATTTATGTCCCGTTCAGCGACTCAAAGTCCCGAGCAGCTTTATAATGTGTATTATGACTTGCGTGTGTGATCGAGTTTGATTTTAGGAAGAATCAAAACTAAATTGAAAGAACAATTCTTATTTTTGAAGCTTAAATGAAAAGAGTTGACCAGAGTTTGACTTTTGAGCAAACGACTCCGAAATAGAATTTTGATGATGTAAATAGCTTCGTATAATGATTTCAGACATAGGCGTATGTCCTGATTTGGATTTGGAAGTCCGTAGGGCAATTCAACGAAAAGTTGGAAAATGAAGTTCTTAAAATATTCTTAAATTCGATCGTAAGTCGAATGGTTGATAACGAGGCCGGATTTTGATTCCGGAAATTGGAACAACTCCATTACGTCATTTATGCGAAAAATTTGAAGTCATTCCGGATTGATTTGATACGTTTCGAACGAATATATAGAAGTTGGAAACTTTGAAAAAACTCATAATTCGATTCGAGGTGGGACTTGTAATTTCGGTGTTGTTTGATGTAATTTGAAACCCCGAGTAGGTCCGTGTTGTGTTACAGGCCTTATTGATATATTCGGATGAGGTCCCAGGTAGCTTCGATGAGTTTCAGACGAGGTTCAGATCGAATTTGGACCTGTTGAACCTGCTGGAAATTTGACTGCTGGTGCGATCGCTTCTTCAGAAGCTTCATCGCAGAAGCGACCTCGCAGAAGCAAGCAACCCCTTGCAGAAGTGACCTGGAAAGGACTTGGGCAGGGCTGGAAAGGCATCACAGAAGCGGAAACTGGCCTCGCACCTGCAATTCCCGCAGAAGCGCTAATGCTCCCGTAGATGCGAGGGTCGACTGGGCAGTGCACTTCGCAGATGCACATTTGCGGTTGCAGAAGTGATCTCGCAGATGCGAAAAACATGTCCGCAAATGCGAGAAACCTGGACATAACATATATTTGGGGGGCTTTGGTCATTTTCTTCATTTTTGGATTTTTGGAGCTCGATTTTGGACGATTCTATGAGGATTTTTCACAAGTTCGTCTTGGGTTAGTGTTCTATATCTGAAAGTGATTATATTTCTTAAATTCATGGTTATATTCATCATTTATTTCAGATTTAAATGGAAGAAATCAAAATTTTTGCAAATCATTTTAAAAACGGAAATTTAAGATTTGGAAGATGATTTGTTATTGGAATTCAATAAAATTAGTATGGTTGAACTCGTATCGGGATGGTGTAATGACCCAGATAGTCATTTTGAGAGTTGTAGCCCCGTTCCCCTATTTACTGATCATTTTGTACTTTATAGCTGTTTATGTGACTTGCCGGGGTAGTCGGTTCGGGTCCAGAGAGATTTCAGAAGGAATTGAGACACTTAGTCTCATGGTTGAAAGCTTAAGTTGAAATGGTTGACCAGATGTTGGCTTATGTGTAAATGACTCCGGCATGGAGTTTTGAGGGTTCCGTTAGCTTCGTTAAGTGATTTTGGACTTAAGAGCATGTCTGTGATTTGGAGGTCCGTAGTGGAATTAGGCTTGAATTGGCAAAAGTTGGAAATTTGGGTGATTTTTGGAAAGTTTGACCGGGAGTCGACTTTTTTATATCGGGGTCGGATTCCAATTTCGGAAGTTGGAGTAGGTCCTTAATGTCAATTATGACTTGTGTGCAAAATTTGAGGTCAATTGAACTTTATTTGATAGGTTTAGGCATCAGATGTAGAGGTTTGAGGTTTTAAAGTTCATTAGGCTCGAATCGATATGCAATTCGTGTTTTTAGTATTGTTTGATGTGATTTAAAGGCTCGACTAAGTCCGTATAATATTTTAGGACTTGTTGATATATTCGGATGGGGTCCCGGGAGCCCAGGGTGTAATTCAGACTTGAATCCGGAACAAATTGGACTTGGTGCATAGTTGAAGCAGAACTCTGCTGGTGTAACCACACCTGCAGATCTTTGATTGCAGGTGTGAGCTCGCAAGTGCGAGCTGTGTTGCACAGATGTGGAGGAATCGGCTGGGGGCTATGGAGAATAGATGCAGAACGAATTCCGCAGGTGCAGACTTGAACCTGCGCTTGGAGGGTCGCAGAAGCGGAAGCAGGGGTGATGAGGTTGGTCCAGAAGCGGGTTTGTTTGCACAAGTGCGCGCACGCAGAAGTGGGGACTTGACCGCAGAAGCGGTCTGGCGACTTAGTGGCCTCTACATATACGAAGGGCGGATCGCAAATGTGGTGCCATATAGGTGGCTAATGTGGCCGCAGAAGCGATTTTTCTAGGCAGAAAAGGGCCAATTCCGAGGGTCTATTTTCATTCTATATTTTTAACCTAGAGACCTCGGATTGAGGCAAAATTTTGAGGGTTTTTCAGAGGAGGGATTCTTGAGTTGTTTTTTTATTAATTTCCACTAAGATATTATTTATTCTTTATTTAATTAAGGGTTTGGGTTGAGAAATTTGTGAAAAAAGTGAAAATATCCTTAGACCGAAATTTGAGATTTGGATCGAGAATTTTGCATCGGATTTGAGTAATTTTTGTATGGGTGAACTCGATATCGAATGCGTGTTTGTATTTTGTGACTTTTACCCGTTTCCAAGACGTGGGCCCGAGTCGACGTTTTGGGTAGAATTTTCAATTCTTTGCTAAAGTCGTAGTTTCATTATTTAAATTAGTTTCTTATATTTATATTTATAGTATGAAATTGTTTTGGCTAAATTTGAACCGATCGGAGTTGGAAAATCGAGGGAAAGGTATTCTTAGTCATTGATTGAGCTTGGTTTGAGGTAAGTGACTTGTCTAACCTTGTGTGGGGGAAATTTCCCCTATGTTTTGGTACTGTATGGTATTTGCAATACGTGAAGGCCGTGTATGCGATTTGACGAATGCATACTCAACTTAAATATTGATAAATCTGGTTCTTGCCGAGTAGTTTCCTTTTAATTCCTTAATTGAGTTGTCCTAGCATTTGTAGTCATCATGTTTAGCCTGATGTCGCATGTCTATGTGTCTTAACTCTTACTTGCAATTTGTGCAACATGCTTAGTTGAATTACCTGTTTTCCTTAATTTTGTTTTCAGTCCTTAACTGTAGGATTTCTTGCTGTAAATTCGTTGTTCCATCGGTTATGAGTTGCATATTTATTTTTGGAACTACGTGGCGGTATCTCGGGAGCTCCCATATTGCATATTTACTTTTGGGACTACGAGACGGTACCTCGGGAGCTCCCCTGTTGCATATTTACTTTTGGAACTATGAGGCGGTACCTCGGGAGCTCCCCTGTTGCATATTTACTTTTGGGACTACTAGGCGGTACTTCGGGAACTCCCCAGTTGTGCATTTATTTTTGAGACTATAAGGAGGTACCTCGGGAGCACCCCTATTGTTTACCTCTATTTTTGTGTTGTTATCTTCTGTAATTTCTCATTGTTAAATTCTCAGTCATTTCATTATATTATTATATCTTCCCTCTTGTTTCCTTTTTATTCCAATAGTGCCCTGACCTGACCTCGTTGCTACTCTACCGAGGTTAGGTTTGGCACTTACTGGGTACCGTTGTGGTGTACTCATGCTACTCTTTTGCACATCTTTATGTGGAGATCCAGGTTCTTCCTATCGGGCCAGCGAGATAGCCGTACGTGGAGACTTTAAGGTACATTTGCCAGAGTCTGCAGACCTCGGAGTCCCCCTCTATTCTTATAATGTTGTTTTCCTTATTTTCAGTAGACTCTGATGTATAGAGACAATTAGTATTCCTCTTTAGAGCTTGTGACTTATTTCTACCGGAGTTTGGGAGTTGTAACTATTTTTAATCGCGGGTTGATTTATTTTACATGTTGAGATTTGAGTTTTAGTTTTATATTCTGTTATTCCGCATAAATTATTTGGCTTACCTAGTATGAGAGATTAGGTGCCATCACGACATCCTAAGGAGGGAAATTTTGGGTCGTGACAGATGGGTGTTCGGATTTCGTAAAATTCTGTCAGGTTCCGAGAGGCGAGCCCCGCGTTGACTTTTGGTTGACTTTTTAGTGCAAAATTTTAAGTTGACCTTTTATTATCTGGAATTGTTTCTAATAATTTTTAATTTAAGTTATACAATTAATTTGGATAGATTTGAGCTATCCGGGGATCAATTCAAGCAAGGAGGCTATTTTAAAATATTGACATAACTTCAAAAAGGTAAGTATCTTGCCTAACCTTGAGTGGGGGAATTACCCCTTAGGCATTGAGTCTTATGTGGAAATTGTATAATTGAAAACCATGTATGCGAGGTGATGAGTACGTACTTAAAATATATGTACAAATTATATCGGTTGAAATTCGTAGACACCCTTATGTATTAAATTGGAAAATTGTTGGAACTTAGTAAATCCTTGATTTGTCATGCCTCATTCCTTGTTTGTCGAGTTTGTATTTTATATGATAATTTGGGGTGATTGCCACTTGGATTTTTATGTGAATTTCGTGTGTTTGTTGATTTGATATTTCTTGGAGCTAATCACATTATGAATTTTCCATCTGCAAATAATTAATTAAATAAGTTTTAAAAAGAGGAATTTGTATATTTATCTGAAATTTGGATTAAAGAAGGCGTTGCCCTGTGCTGGGCTATTTTTCCATCCTTGGTATTGTTTATGAGGTTTTATATACGTTGTGTAGAGCCCTGAGGCTATTTCCTGTGAAATTAATTGATTTTATTGTACTTTTGGAAAGGTTGTAGCCTACGGGTAATTTGTAATTACGAGTTGATTATGTGGTGTTGTTGTGATAATCTTTTGTGTAAATTGTTATGTGATTTGGATTACTGTTGTGCGGCGAATAAGGGTGAAATTCCATTGTTAATATTATGCAGGAATAAGAGGCATTTCATTGTTATTATGTGTGTTGGGATATTGTCTAGGTGGAGCGATAAGGGAGGCTATTAAACATAGTGATAAGGGAAACTATTATAGGAGTGATAAAGGTGGCTATATGAGCGATAAGGGTGGCTATTGATATTGTTAGGGCGGAGGGATAAGGGTATCTATTATTATGGAGTGATACAGGTGGCTATAGGAGAGATAAGGGTGGATATTGTCAGGGATGATACGTGATGATGTGAGATTATTATGTTGGTGATTTTTATATGATGTTATGATTTTCCTGGTGTTTATTTTTATATTTTGTACAACTTGTTTTGTTGTTTCGGTAAACTTGATAATAGTTTGATTCATGTTGAAATTGTGAGCCTATGGCTATTGCCGGGCGGTTTATATTATTGGCATGTGAGTTGTCCATGCAGTTATGCAAGAAATGTGGGCACGAGGTACCGAAAAAATATGATGATTTTATTATTAGCACGTGAGTTGTCCGTACGGTTATGAAAGAAATGTAGGCACGATGTGCCAGAGAAATATGATAATTTTATTTTTGGCACGTGAGTTGTCCGTGCGATTATGAAAGAAATATGGGCACGAGGTGCCGGAAAAATATGATAATTTTATTTTTGGCACATGAGTTGTCTATGTGGTTGTGACATAAATATGGGCACGAGGTGCCGTGGAAATATGAAAGTAGGCTGAGACCCGTAATTTTTATGATTTTGAAATGAGGTGTCACATGGTAACTTTTACTTGAAAGGAATTATATTCGAAAGAGATTTATTTGAAAGAGTTATATTTGAAAGATATTTATTTGAAAGGATTATATTCGTAAAATATTTATTTGAAGGAAGTATATTCGAGATTTACTTAATTGAAAGGATTACATTCTCAAGTTTTTTATTTGAAAAACTTATAGATAAAGATGTATATTTTGAAGGACTTGGTTAATTGGTTGTACTTGTGTTCATTATTCGATTGAGCAATGTTTATGGTGTTCTTGCTGCCTTACTGTTTATATCATTAGTTGATTATTGTTGCTATCACTACTATTTGTCTTTCTATTATTTGTGTATGCTATATTGCATAGGTTATTTGACTAGTGAGTGTCTTAACTGTACCTCGTCACTACTCCACCGAGGTTAGTCTTGATGCTTATTGGGTACCGACTGTGGTGTACTCATACTACACTTCTGCATATATTTGTACAGAGCCAGGTATTGGAGATATCGGATTCGGACAGAGATTAGAGTGTGATCAAAAGGATTTATGGTAGAGCTGCTTGGTCGTCGCAGTCCCTTGGGGTGATTTCGGGGCAACTCCGGAGCAGTTCTTAGCATGTTGAAGGACGAACGTATGTTTAAGTGGGGGATAATGTAACGACCTGACCGGTCACTTTGAGCTCTAGCGCGTCATTCAGCGGTTTGAGGCATTGAGCAGCTTCACTTCATGTATTATGACTTGTACGCGTAGTTGGAATTTAATTTCGGGAAGTTCGGAATTCATTTGGAAAACAAAAATTTCTAAATTCGGAAGCTTTAAGTTGGAAGAGTTGACTAGGGTTTGACTTTTTATTAAATGACCTCGGAATCGGGATTTGAAGGTTCCAATAGGTTCGTATGATGATTTCGAACTTGGGCGTATGTTCGGGTTGAGTATAGGATGGTCCGAAAGCATTTCGGCGCTTATTATGGAAGGTTGGCATTTTGAAGGTTTAAAAATTTCCTAAGTTTTGTTTGAAGTAGGCTTTGATCTTATTGATGTCTGTTTGGGATTTCGAGCTTTGGAATAGGTTCTTATCGTGATTTGTGACTTGTACATAAAGTTTGGCATCATTCCAGAATATTTTGTTATGATTTGGACGCGTTCGCCGAAGTTTGGAAGTTTAAAGACGGATTTTTATCATCGCTTCATAGTTTGGATGTTGTTTGGTGTGATTTTAGGCCCCGAACAAGTTTGCATCATGTTTTGGGAATGGTTGGTATGATTAGACAGGGTCCCGGGGGCCTCGGGTGAGTTTCGGGCGGGAATCAGATCGATTTGAGCCTAGTTGGAGTTGCTGGAATTTTTGTTGCTGGTGTGATCGCTTCTGCAGAAGTTTGGTCGTAGAAGTGACCTCGCAGAAGTGAGGTGAAGCTCGCAGAAGGGGCTTGGGCAGCCCGGGCATGTAGTCGCAGAAGAGGAGGCGAGCAGCGCACCTGTGTGTTCGCATAAGCGAGGACAGTGTCACGGGTGCAGGCAAATGCACAGTTTTGTGAGGCAGTGTCACACCTACGATTGCGCATGAGCGGAGGAATTTCCGTAGGTACGATGGGCTGCTGACATTGGACTTCCGCATGAGTGAGATTTTTCTTACAGAAACGGGCTCGCAGACACGCAAATACGTCCGCAGGTACGAAAGTCGCTGGGCAGCGGGGTGTTTTTCATCCGAGACTTAGCCTATTTCTCTCACATTTTCATTTGGTTACGCGAATGTTGGAGCTCTTGGAGGGAAGATTTTCATCATATATGCCAAGGTAAGTAATTTTCCACTTGTTGTAAGTTAATTTCATGGATTCTATATAGATTTAAACATGGAAATTTGCAAAAATTTGAGATTTTGGTAGAAAACCTAGAAATTGGTATTTTTAGATTTTGACCACAAAAATTGACATGGAATTGGGAATAAATTATATATTTGAGTTCGTGCTGTTATGGTAGAGTTTATCTTCGAAAATATTAAGAATCCGGGCACGTGGGCCCGAGAGTTGACTTTATTGACTTTTCGAGCGGAGTTGAGAATCATTATAAATTGTTAAATTTTAAGCATTGGAGTATATTTTGATTGATTTACACGTTATTTGACTAGTTTCTGGACGTTTGGATTTGAGTTGAGGTGTTAGAGAGGCGTTGGAGCCGGTTATGGAACTTCGGAGCAAGGTAAGTATCCTGTCTAACTTTGGGAGGGGGAAACTACCCTTAGGTGATGTAATTGTTATATTCTAGTAGTTTTGGGTGCTACATACGCATGAGGTAACGAGAGTCCGTACGTAGCTAAAGTATGTTTATGTCTGGGAAGATTTAGGACTTTACATTTAATACTTGAAATATTTGAATTCATTCTCCTGGCTTAATTAATTGAAAATATAATTGAACTTGATTTAGAAATACATGCATATATGTTAGGACGAGCCTTATTACCTTGAGTTGTTGGCAAGTAATTTGAGAAACGGTAAGGGTTATACTCACATTGTGTTCATATACTATATCGTAAGCTCGTGTCTTGTAATTCGATAATTCCTTTCCTTTCTTGTAGAGTAGGCTGAGCGTCTTGGAAGGATTATGTACCACACTCTCATGGGAGCGGTTCGTTCTTGACGATAGTATAATAGATGCATCTATGGGATCGGGACGATCGCCTCGACAGTATCATATTCTTTTTGAATCTGGTCGTATGACCTCGGCATAATCGTGCGTTATATCACTAAACGTCTGAATATTCATGAGGTTCTTCCTTCCACTGATGTTGTGCATCTTATATGTCACGATCCAAAATCCATTATAGGTCGTGATGGCGCCTAATGCAGCCGTTATGCAAGCTAACAGTGATTTACCAATTTAATTACTTATTTTAGTATTTTGAAATCATATTTTTTCCTTAATTAAATAGTATAAAATAGAATTTACATGGTAAACGATAATATTTGCACTAAACACAATAATGAACAATCCGAAGGAACCCCAGAACCCGGTGTTACAAGTACATGAGCATTTTCTAAGAAGTACAACAACAATACAACATCTGTCCAGAATGTAAATAAGACAGGATAAAATAAATAGTACGATGGTGACTCGGTGGACTATGATGCGTAGCCTGGGTTGCAGCTCACACAAAGTCTCCTCAACAGATGCGTCCGCGCGCCAAGATGATCACCAAATGAACCTGTCAGATCCTGCACATTTAGTGCAGACGTGCAGCATGAGTACATAAATCAATGCGTACCCAGTAAGTATCTAGCCTAACCCCGTAGAAGTAGTGACGAGGGACCGACATCGACACTTACTAGAGGTCCAAATAAACAACATGATAATTTATAACAAATATGAAAAGCACAACAATAGTGGAGTAAGTCTGTAATTTCATAAGTTTCCATTTTTTTTCCTTTAAAGTATAAATTTCTCGATCTTGTATTCCACCGTAATAGTTCAGAAAATGACAAGTGTAAATACCAAATAAATAAGGAATACCATAAAATACATGGCATCAGTGGAAGGTTTATCTCGTTAACATTCAGACTACTAGAGATATAACACACGATTCGGCCGAGGTCGTTCGGCCCGATCCAGAATAATGTGTATACTGCCGAGGGACGTGCGACATGATCAATAGATGCATCTATATACTGCCGAGGTATTCGGCTCTCTCCACAAGCAAGGAAGGAAATTAGCAAATTATGAGACACACGCTTATAATTCAGTACATGAGGACAAGTGAGTATAACCTTTATCGTTTCTTAAATATCTTGCTAACAACTCAAGGTAATAAGGCTTGGCCTAAGATATATGTAATTTCTAAACCAACTTCAATTATAGTTTCAATTAATTAAGCCAGTAAAATAAGTTCAAATAATTCAAATATTACATGATAAAGTCCTAAGTCTATCCGGACATAAACATGCTTTAGCTACGTATGGAATCTCGTCACCTCGTGCGTACGTAGCACCCACAACTAGTAGTACATAATAATTACATTACCTAGGGGGTAGTTTCCCCCTCACAAGGTTAGACAAGAGACTTACCTCACTACGAAGTTCCAAAACCGGCTCCAACGCCTCTCTAACTCTTCAATTCAAGCCAAACGATCCGAAACTAGTTAAACAATGCGCAACTCAATCAAAATATATTCCAATGCTTATAATTAATCAATGCATAACAATCTCCAACTCCACTCTAAATGTCAATAAAGTCAACCCTCGGGCCCACGTGCCCGAATTCTGAAATTTTTTAAAGATAAACTTTAATCATAACATTACGAACTCAAATATATTATTTATTCCCAATTCCATGTCAAATTTTGTGGTCAAAATTCAAAAATACCAATTTCTAGGTTCTCTACCAAAATCCTAAATTTCTATTAATTTTCATATTTAAATCCATATACGAACCATGTATTTTACTTGTAATAGGTGGGAGTCACTTAACTTGTGTTGCTTGATGAAAATATCCCCTTGAATCTCTCCAAAATTTCACCAACCAAGTGAAAATGGAAGAAAATGGGCCAAATCCCTTTCTTAAAAGAACACACTGCCCAATGACCTCTCGCACTTGCGGTCACTTGACTGCTTCTGCGGTTCCGCAAGTGCGGCCAAAATACTTCTTATGCGGTCCTCCTTCAGCCCCCTACCTTCGCATCTGTGGACCAGACTCCGCTTCTGCGGAGTCTCACCTGCGACCAAAGATCCGCTTCTGCGGTCTCTCAGGTGCGGCACAAACCTCGCACCCTTCGCATCTGCAGATTCGCAGTTGCGAAAATTGCCTCGCATCTGCGGCCGCCCCAGCTCAGTCCAATAGTCGCTTCTGTGGCCACAACGCCACACCTGCGTCCCTTTTCACACACTTGCGATTGCACCAGACACCAGCTGCCTCAGCGTTTCCCCCAAGCCCAAACTCGACCCGTTAACCATACGGAATCTACTCGAAGCCCTCGGGACCTTAACCAAATATACCAACATATCTCAAAATACATTACAAACTTAGTTTAAGCCTTAAACCACATCAAATAACATTAAAAATCATGAGTCGCGCCTCGAATCAAGCTTATAAACTTTGAAATTTTCAAATTCTATATCTTATGCCGAAACGTATCAAATCAATCCGAAATGACTTCAATTTTCACACACAAGTCATAAATGACATAACCAACATATTCCAAGGCTCAGAACCCCAAACAGACATATATAACATCAAAATCCACTTCAAGCCATACTTATAAAATTCTTAAACCTTCAAAATGCCAACCTTCCATAATAAGCGCTGAAATACTCCTGGGCCACCCGATACTGAGCCCAAACATATACCCAAGTTCGAAATCATCATACGAATTTAGTGGAAGCATCAAATCCCGATTCCTAGATCATTTACTCAAAAGTCAATCCTTGATCAATTCTTCCAACTTAAAGGTTCTAATAGGTTCGTATAATAATTTCAAACTTGGGCGTATGTTCGGGTGGTTCGGAAGCATTTTGGTTCTTATTATGGAAGATTGGCATTTTGAAGATTTAAGAATTTTCTAAGTTTGGTTTGAAGTTGGCTTTGGTGTTATCGATGTACGTTTGGGGTTCCGAGCCTTGGAATCGGTTCGTATCATGATTTGTGACTTGTACGTAAAGTTTGGCGTCATTCCAGAATGTTTTGTTATGATTCGAACGCGTTAGTCGAAGTTTGGAAGTTTAAAGAAGGATTTTTATCTTTGATTCATAGTTTGGATGTTGTTTGGTGTGACTTGAGGCATCGATCAAGTTTGAATCATGTTTTGGGAATGGTTGGTATGATTGGACGGGGTCCCGGGGGCCTCAGGTGAGTTTCAGACGGGATTTAGATCGATTTGAGCCTTGTTGGAGTTGCTGGAATTTCTGTTGCTGGTGCTATCGCTTCTGCGGAAGTTTGGTCTCATAAGAGACCTCACAAAAGCAAGATGAAGCTCGCAGAAGCGGCTTGGGCAGCCTAGGCGTGTAGTCGCAGAAGCGGAGGCGAGCAACGTGTGTACAGAAGCCAAGCCAGTGCCGCAGGAGTGGCCAAATGTGCAGATGCGCGAGGCAGTGTCGCACATGTGATTGCGCATGAGCGGAGAAATTTCCACAGGTGCGATGGGCTGCTGACAGTGGACTTTCGGAGGAGCGAGATTTTTCTAGCAGCAGCTGGCTCGCAGGCGCGCAAATGCCTCCGCAGGTGCGAAAGTCATTGGGCAGTGGAGTATTTTTAATCCGAGACTTAGCCCATTTCTTTCATATTTTCATTTGGTTGGGCGATTGTTGGGGCTCTTGGAGGGAAGATTTTTATCACCTATGTCAAGATAAGTAATTTCCCACTTGTTGTAAGTGAATTTCATGGATTCTATATGGATGTAAACATGGAAATTTATAGAAATTTGATATTTTGGTACAAAACCTAGGAATTGGTGTTTTTAGATTTTGACTACAAAATTAGATATGGAATTGGGAATAAATTATATATTTGAGTTTGTGGTGTTATGGATAAAGTTTATCTTCGGAAATATTCGAAATCCGGGCACGTAGAAAACCTAGGTAATGTAATTGTTATGTGTTAATAGTAGTGGGTGCTACGTACGCATGAAGTAACGAGAGTACGTACGTAGCTAAAGCATGTTTATGTCCGGGTAGACCATGTAATATTTGAAGTATTTGAATTTATTCTGCTGGCTTAATTAATTGAAAATATAATTGAACTTGATTTAGAAATATATGCATATATGTTAGGCCGAGCCTTATTACCTTGAGTTGTGAAAAGTAATTTGAGAAATGGTAAGGGTTATACTCACCTTGTGTTCATATACTGTATCGTAAGCTCGTGTCTCGTAATTCAATAATTCCTTTCCTTTATTGTGGAGTGGGCCAAACGCCTCGACAAGATTATGTACCACACTCTCATGGGAGCGGTCCGTTTTACCTTGGCAGTATAATATATGCATCTATGGTTCGTGTCGCTGGACCCTCGGCAATGTACACATTATGATGGGATTGGGTCGATCGCCTCAGAAGTATCATATTCTTTCTGTATCTGGACGTACGACCTCGGCATAATCGTGCATTATATCGCTAATACTCTAAATATTCACGAGGTTCTTCCTTCCACTGATGCATTGCATCTTATTTGGTACTTTCTTATCCGTTTGATATTGGCGCTTGATATTTCTGAGCTTTTGAGATAGAATACGAGATTGAGAAATTGATATCGTTAGAAAGAAATTTTGGAAAATTGTGTTAGTTACAGTTTTACCTCACTACTATTGTTGTGCTTCTTATATGTTTATGATTTACCATGTTGATTTAGTGTACCACTAGTAAGTGTCGATGTCGATCCCTCATCACTACTTCTCTGGGGTTAGGCTAGATACTTACTGGGTACGCGTTGATTTACGTACTCATGTTGTACTTCTGCACTAAATGTGCAGGATCTGACAAGTTTATTTGGTGATCATCTTGACGCGTAGGAACAACTGTTGAGGAGACTTTATGTGAGCTGCATTCCAGGCTACGCATCACATTCCAAGAGTCTCCATCGTACGATTTATTTTATCCTGTCTCACTTACATTCTAGACATATGTTGTATTATTATTGTACTCCTTAGTAAATGCTTATGCACTTATGATAACGGGTTTTGGGATATACTAGTTGATGCTTATGGTTATGTATTATAATGACCCGACCGGTCATTTTGGGCATTTACACTCCTTTCAATTATTCGAAGTCTTGGATAACTTCATATGATGTATACTAGTGTGTATTATCGGCTTTGGTTTTCAGGTTTTTCGGGATTAGTTCGGATGAATAAAATTCATGTTGGAAGCTTAAATGATAATGGTTGGTCGGAGTTTGAATTTTGTGCAAACGACTCCGGAATAGAGTTTTGACTGTTCCAATAGCTATTATGGTGATTTCGGATTTAGGAGTATGTCTGGATATTTATTTTGAAGTTCGTAGTTGAATTTTCTTGAAATGGTGAAAGTAAGAAATTTAAGGTATGGAAGTCCTTTTTTCTGTGCCGCCGCTACCTCTGTCGTGACTTTATGGCCACTGCTACGCCGTCCGACGACCAAAAGCCACCAGACAAGTAACCAAAGAACCCTCTAGCCATTGCACATCTTCCCCAATTGGTTTCATCTTCAAACTCCAATCCAGCTGCTATAGATCTTCAAAATGGTGACACGAACACTACAACAAAAAAAACGCCTGGGAGCTACTGAAATTTCCCAGCTCGATTCTGGGTCAAATCTTGCAATTCTAAGCCGTGAAGATTGTTCTCTACATCAAGAATTATACCCCCACCAGCTCCAATTGGCTTATCATCTTCTACAACTCTCTGACAAGCTCCAGTTGACCAAAACTGGAGTTCCGATGGATCAAATCACTCAAGACCAATGCCAATCCACTCCTGCTACTGAGGAGATTCAGAAGAACATGCCAAATTCTCTCTTCGATGCGCCAATCATCACAACTTTGCAGGAATCAATTTCTGCAGAAATGAGTTCCCCGGCTGCTCGACGAAATGTCACACCTAATTCTACTGATCCAATTGATGAACAAATTGATGCTCAACCATCTCCAGGTCATAAGGAAGATAGCCGTCAACTTATTTCACAACAACCAGGCTCAAATTTGGGTGATCATACTTCACTTTCTCACGCAATTGCATAGTTGATCGGCGATAATGGTGCGAGTGTCCAAATTCAGCAAATCCAATGCCAAACTACCCTAGGTACTATGGTAAGTGTAAGCACATTGATTCCAACTGACCTCAATGAGCCAACCTCCGCAACATTAGAAAAACCCAATCAGCTGCTCCTACTGTGGCAGGTGTTCGACAAAATGGCACATGTAATTCCACACTTCATGCTGTGCAAATTGGAAATATTTCTACTATTATTACTCAAACACAAAAGAGTGGCAGTGATGAAGGGTCGAAATTGATCACCAATATAGAAAACCATACCCCAGTCATTATCTCTGCACCTAAACTACTTAGCAATGCAACCCAGGCGCCTGCACAAATCCAATCTCAACTTCAGGTCACTCAAATTACTACAACCTCTAGTTATCCTAAGATATCGACCAACTTTGACAAACACTCTCCTCAGAACCAAAAAACTGCAGCAGAACCTCACCAAAACGCAACTAACCCAAGCTAACCACCAAAAGGAACCAACTCCCAAGTCAAAAACCTGTAAACATTCCTGCACCACCACCACCTATTGTCACACATTCTTTAGCAACCAAATTGAGAGCTAGGCAGCTACCGAAACAAACCCAATTAGCTTCACCCCTCCCAAGATTACAACCAAACAAGGTCAACCAGCTGTTATATTCACTAGAAATGATTACATGGTCACATTGGCTAGCAGATGTCAATACACAGTCATAGGAAAATTTTATAATACCATGCCAAGAATGAAATCCATCAGAAGAAGTTTCATAGCACAATCAGAGCTCATAGGAGGAGTCAAAATTGCACATTTAATTTCGATGCCAGAACTGTCTACATTGATCTTGATAATGAGCATGATCATACTACTATATGGACAAAACAATTCATGATTATTCTAGGCTAAAGAATGGAGTTACAAGCATGGACCCCCAACTTTAAGCCTAATGAGGACTCCTTAATTGTACCTGCATGAGTGACAATTCCAGAACTCCCATTGCATTTCTATTATATGGAGGTGCTAACAGTCTTGCTGTCCCATGTGGGTAGAGTTTTACACCTTGATCTTGCTTCTATGCAGAAGACTAGGGGAAGTGTTGCCAAAGTAAAAGTGCAGATTGATTTAACCAAACAAAGACCTCATCATGTCTGGCTTGGTTTTGATGAAGAGCAAAATGTCAATGGATATGGCCTATGGCTAGAATTTGTATATGAAGACCTACCTAGTTATTATATGCACTGCAAACATCTGGGGTACCTTATTCATCATTGCCCTATTACAAGAAGAGAAGAGGAGAATAAGAAAGAGGAAACAGAAACATCAAATCAAGTTGAGAATCTACAGAACATCAAGAACATTGGAAGCACAATTCCACAGAAGTTACAGAATCAGACCACACACACAAGACAAAGGACAAAACTCTAAACAAAAACAGGTTTCCTTGGACCAAAATGAGGATCAAACTGGAGGTAACATTCATATAGAAACAAAGCAACCAACAACAAGGGATAACCATCCAAAAGATCAATGGCAAACTTAAAGGAAGAAGAACCTTAGAGGTGTGAACCCAAGAAACAAACAACAGAGAAACACACAAAGCAGGAACCAGGCAAAAGAGAACCAAGTACCACAGGTCAAACAAACCTTATGTATGATTCTTAATCCACAAAGTATCCCTCCAGTTGTTCTGGAGAGGGTGGAGAAATCTGGTAATCAGAATCAAAATATAATTCCCAATCCCATACCCCATTATGAAGTTATTGAAGGAAAGGTTATTGGTCAGGAGGATACCATAGTTCAGGCTGGGGATCCAAAAAGAGTGGGTGTTCCTCTTGTTTTGCATGAGTGTGCCTTGGCACATTGTAACCTTAGGATGGACCATATAACTCCTGCTACCATTATTGATACTTAGGATAAGCCAGGGAATGCGATGAGTCAGATTTCTAGTTCTAATGATGAAGCTCATAGGAGTATAGTTGACAGAGGCAACGAACCTATGATTGTACAATCTGTTAACTCCGCATCCAAAACAAATCCCAGTCAAAAGAAAAAAGAGACAATTGAGAAGACAAAGAGAAGAAGCTGAAATGGTTATTAAAATTGAAAACACTCATGCCACCACTACCTTGAAGGATCATGGAACTATGTCCTCTGTTGAACCATCTCCTCTTGAAAAGGAAGCAGGTACTGTGGCATATATAGCACTACAACCTCACTCTAAGGAAGTAGATACTATGTCACATGTAGCACACTCACCTATGCCTGAGGAAGTAAGAACTAGGCCAAGAGTTCAATCATTCCTATCAAATGAAGCAAGTACTGAGTCATATGTAGCACCCTCACCTCAATCTGAGGCAGTAGGTACTATGGCACATGTTGCACCCTCACCTAGACTGGAGGAAGCAGGTACTGTGACCCATGTAGCACTTTAACCTCTGATACAATAGTGCCATCAAACCAAATTATCACACACTGCTCTGGGGGAGGATGAGTGCATGCACTTGCAATATGAGGATGAAGTAGATTTTGGGGATGAAGCTGATGATGGGCATAGTGAAGAATTGGAAGGAGATGATACATGTAATCAACTCCTTAGTGTAATTAAAGGGGCCCTCAGAAATTGACAACATTGTTGATAACCAAGGTCTATCTCCCAAAGTCAAACCGGTCCACTACAATACCAGAAGCAAAGTCACCAGTTTTAAAACTCCACCAAAATCCAAAAAAACCAAATATCTTTAATGATTAGTACAATCATTTGGAATGCTAGAGGCATCAGAACTGCTGGTGCACTTGAAAGACTCAAAACCTTGAAACATCATAAATTATCCTTCATTTCTATTCTGGAACCTTTCCTAGACAACAACCATATCAACCTTTATAGAATCCAATTATCCATGGACCACTCAACCTCAAACATCAACAACAAAATCTGGGTTTTCTGGGATAATGAGTTCAATGGTACTGTCTTGGACCATGATGAACAACATCTTACCATGGAGTTGAAGCATGTAGAAGCAGGGGATGTGTTCCATATTACTATTATTTATGCCAAATGCAAAATTGTCCTTAGAAGACCTCTCTAGGATTTCTTGAGGCAGAAATCCATGTTATGCACTGTACCATGGTGCGTTATAGGTGACTTCAATGTCATTGCTTCTGTTGCTGAGAAGATTGGTGTCCTTCCCTATTAGATTGGTGTCCTTCCCTATCAGATTAACAAGAGCATGGACTTTATCAGTGTAATTGAAGACTAATGGATTCATGATCTTGTTTATTCTGGATCAAGATGCACCTGGTCCAATGGCAGAGGGCATTGTTCTATTGTGTGGAAGAGACTTGACAGGGGTCTTGTTAATGATAACTGGATTTCCTCCTTCCCTGCTACCACAATTACACACCTAGACTCTACAGGTTCAGACCATAATCCCCTACTTATGGAACTAAACATTAGGCAGGACAGTGGCAAGAGGTATGTCAAATTTCTCAATTGTTGGGTTGATCATGAAGGCTTCATGCCTATAGTTACTGAGGTCTGGAACAAGGAAGTGCAGGGGAATGCTATGTGGATTTTCCATCAGAAGCTCAAAGCTTTATCAAATGCATTGAGTACTTGGTCTAGGCAAGAGTATGGAGATATTTTTCAAAAAACCAAGGAATATGAGCAGCAAGTGAAGCAAGCAGAAATGATTTGGGTTCAATCTAATGAAGCAGTTGACAGAACAAAGCTTCAAGAGTTAACTACAAAATACATTAGATACCTGAAACTGGAGGAGCGAATTCTAGAAAAAAGACTCAACTGCACTGGTTCAAGGATGGGGATGCTAATACAAGTTATTTCCTCAACTTAATTAGAGGAAGAAGAAGGAAAATGTTCATTCACAGGATCAAAGGTGCAGACGAAGACTGGGTTCAAGGTGATAAAAATATTGGAGATGCAGCTTGTGAATACTAGCATCAGTTGTTTTTAGATCCTGGTGGAGTTATCAGGGAAGACCTGCTATTATGTATTCCTCATATGATCTCTGAAGAAGACAATGCTACTCTAACACAGGACCCTACCATCTCTGAACTAAAGCAAGTAGTTTTCTCCATGAGCTCTACAAGTGCAGCAGACCCTGATGGCATGAATGACAAGTTCTTCCAAATCTACTGGGAGGTGATCAAGACTGACCTGCTAATCGTGGTCCTGGCTTTCTTTGGAGGATGCACCATGCCTAAATACATAACCAATGCATGTCTAGTATTGCTACCTAAAGTTGAATTCCCTAATTCCTTAACTGAGTTCAGGCCCATCACCTTAATCAACTTTGTCAATACAGTCATTTCTAAGGTCTTGTGTTCAATATTGAGCCACATTCTTCCCAGAATCAATTTATCTAACAAATCTGGATTTGTTAAAGGAAGAAGCATGTCTGAGAACATAATGCTTGCTCAAGAAATTGTGCAGGGAATCAAAAAGCCAAATGAAGGATCTAATATAGTTATCAAGTTAGATATGGTAAAGGCATATGACAGAGTATCCTGGAGCTATACTTGTATCATGCTGAGAAGAATGGGATTCAATGAACTCTTTATTGATATGATCTGGAGAACCATGTCCAATAACTGGTACTCAGTTATTGTTAATGGAACCAAGTTCGACTTCTTCAAATCTACCAGAGGATTAAAACAAGGTGATCCATTGGCACCATCACTCTTCATCATAGGAGCAAAACTCATATCCAAAATGCTCAATATGCTTAGCAATTATCAGGTTTTAATGGATTCTACATGGAGAAGAGGGGGCCACAAATAAACCATCTGAGCTTTGTAGATGACATAATAATATTCACATCTGGAGGCAGAACATCTCTTCAGAAGATCATGAGAATTTTGGATAATTATGAAGACATCTCAGGCCAACAAATCAACAGGCACAAAAGTCATTTTATGACTTCTCCATGTGCACTCCCAGCTACTATCAGAAGGGTGCTATATGTGACATGTTTCACTAAGAAGGAATCACCTCTTACCTACTTGGTGCCCCCTCTACACTGGAGAAAGAGAATTGTCCACTTTAATGACCTTGGGGACAAAGTAGTTGGCAGAATCAAAGGTTGGCAAAGCAAGATAATGTCTTATGGAGGAAGAACAACCTTGATTAGATATGTTCTGCAGTCTCTTCCTGTCCATCTCCTTTCAGCTGTCTCAGCTCCAAAGAGTGTAATGAAGCATATACAAAAGCTAGCAACAAATTTCTTTTGGGGCATGGAAAAAGATAAAACAAGTACCATTGGGCTTCATGGCAGAAACTGTCATACCCACAGGAGGAAGGAGGAATTGCATTTAGGTTTATACAAGATACTTGCAAATCAATGGAGTTCAAACAATGGTGGTTGTTCAGAACTAAACCATCATTGTGGAGCAACTTCTTGATGGCCAAATACTGTCAGAGATCTAACCTTATTTCAAAAAAATGGCACTCTGGCCAATCACAAACATGGAAAAGAATGACAATGAACAGGAAAAAAGCTGAAGACTACATCATATGGAGGATCCACTCTGGCAATTGCAGCTTCTGGTGGGACAACTGGTTAGGCACTGGTCCTCTTGCAGGTTTTAGAAATGGAGGACCTAGGCCAGGAAACATCACAATCTCACAGTTTTGGGATAATGGCCAATGGTGTTTTCAGAAATTGAATGGAGTTGCTCCTACTCACAAAATTTCAGACATCATGCACACTCCTATTCACTATAGACCTGCTACCTTGGACAAGGCTATTTGGACACCCAATATCACAGGAAAGTTCACCTGCGCATCTGCCTGGGAGGTTATTAGGACAAAAAAGCAACCTAATCTCATCAATAAACTAACTTGGCACAAAAAGATACCCTTTAAATGGTCCTTTTGTGTATGGAGGGCCCTCAGAAATAGGCTACCAACATATGATGGGGTTCTTCAGTTTAGCAGCCCTACTGTAACTAGATGTATGTGCTGCAACACACCAGCAACAGAGAATGCTGACCACATTTTCAGCCATGGTATCTTTGCCAGATTGGTTTGGAGAAAATATGGAGGACCTGCTGGTGTCCAAACAGAAGACCTAACTCTAAGGCTACTCCTCATGAAATAGTGGCTCATGAAGAGATCAAATGAAGTACATAAATTGATCCTTGACACTCTGCCTATCATCATCTCATGGTAGCTGTGGAAAAATAGGTGCAATGCAAAATATGGTGCTAAAACTTCTTCCTTGACTAGAGTACTCTACTCTATTGATGCTGCCATTCATTTGCTACTAAGTGCCAACTACCCAACCATAAAATGGCCACTCAACTGGACTAAACTATATAGCTACATTGAAAATATTCAACATCACACCTCTATAAAAAAGGTAGCTTGGTCAAGACCTGACACTGGACTTGTCAAAATTAACGTGGATGGTAGTGCTCTAACTAATCCTAGGCAGACTGGAGCTGGAGTTATTATCAGAGGAAGTTGTGGTGAGTTCATTCATGCCTTAGGATGTCCCTTAGGTGAAGGCACCAACAATTCAGCAGAAACAAAAGCATATATTTTAGGAGTTCAATGATATATTACCAATGGTTTTACCAAAATACACCTAGAAGTAGATTCAGCATTATTGATTCATTGGATCAACAATGATGGTGAGCCACCTTGGAAACTACAGATACAAGTGCAGACGTAGTAGAACCTACTCCAACAGTGTGAGAAAATCTGTTTCTCACATGTGTACAAGGAAGACAATTGCCCATCTGATTCTTTGTCAAAGCTTAGCCACAATCTGTCAATCATGACCAATTATGAGTCCATTCAATCCCTTCCTAATCACATCAGAGGTCAGGTTCAACAGGATCTTCTTGGCACACCTGCTTTTAGACACAAGAAAACCACCAGGATCATCATACCACCATAACTTGCCTCTACTTCAAATTCATCACATGGTTATGGTTGAAAAATATGAACTCAGGGGAGCAACATGTCCATCTCCAGCAATCTGCCACTGCAAAGTTCCAGTTTAATACCGTGACTCCAAACTTAGCAAGCATGAATAATCAAACACTAGTTCCCAGCAACAAAAAACAAGACTACACTAGATTCACGAGAAGCCAAAAGCCATCATTTTAACATGCTTGTTTAAATTTAGAATTGGTGTGTGAAGTCATTAGCGTCAGCAGCAACTGGATGGTTCAAATTAATATCTTAGTACTTTTTATTTATCATCATGCTACTGCTACATTGTATTTGGTAGCAATAACAATTGTCTTTCTTTGTTCCATTATTTTTCATTTACC
>AWOL01S0076247.1:4841-29115 GCA_000715115.1 Nicotiana otophora | reverse complement strand
TATTATATATATCAGCTACTATATGAATAACCTAGTAGTATAATTAAAAAAAAAGGTATGGAAGTTTGACCGAGAATTGACTTTATTGATATCGAGGTTGGAATCCGATTCCGAAAATTGAAACAACTCCATTATGTCATTTATGACTCGTGTTCAAAATTTAAAGTCATTACAGATTGATTTAGCACGTTTCGGTACAAGATATAGAATTTGAAAAATTTATAAGTTCGATTCGATATGCAATTTGTAATTTCGACGTTGTTATATGTGATTTGAGGCCTCGAGTAGGTCCGTAATATGTTTTGAGACTTGTTGGTATGTTCATACGGGGTTCCAAGGGGTTCGGGTGAGTTTCAGGGTGGTTTCATACCATTTCTAGGCTATTTTTAGTTGCCCATTTTTGGCTACAGGGATGTACATTGCGATTGCGAAGAGAAAAATAGGAAAAATTGGTCTGTGCATCGCGATCGCGGAAGACTTTTCGTGATCGCGTAGAAGGAAAAATTTGCTGCACAGGGCTGATTTTGGAAGCTTGTATCTCGCAATCTATAAGGAATTTGGAGATAATCCAAAAATAAAAATTGTATCCCTTGGTGTCTAGTTTTCAGAAAATGAAACCACTTGTCATTTGGAGTTTTGTACAAAAAGGTATGACTATTATACTAGAGGCTATCCGGAAGAGTTGGACAAGGATGTTGGAAATTGTTCATCGCGATTGCGGGGGAATGGCCGCGATCGCATAGAGTACAAGTGAGCTGGAAAATTTTGTGCTTCGCTATCGTGAAGAATTTTTCGCTATCGCGAAGAGTAAATACCTAGGAAGAAGTTATATTTTGGGGGTTTCGCTATTTTAACATATTTGGAGCTATGAAGCTCAGATTGAAGCGATTTTTGAGGCGGATTTCACCATACGGATTGGGGTAAGTGATTCTAACTCGCTTTTGGTTAAATTACATGAATATATTATTGTTTTTATTATTTAATCTGTGTTTTGGGTTGAAACTGATAGAATAGTTCATAGACTTTAATTGAGAATTTGAAGGTCGAGTTGTGGTAGAATTTGAGTAATTTTGGTATGGTTAGACTCGTGGTTGAATGGGGGTTCGGATTTTGTAATGTTTGTTGGATTCCGAGATGTATGCCCACTGTTGACTTTTTATTGACTTTTTGAGCGGAGTTGAGAATTTTTATAAATTGTTAAATTTCAAGCATTTGAGTATATTTTGATTAATTTGCACGTTGTTTGACTAGTTTCGAATCTTTTGGCTTGTAATTGAGGATATAGGAAGGCATTCGGAAATTGATATGCGCGGAATGGAATTTTCGTAGTATTGTTTAGCTTGTTCGGCAGCGGATTCGGCTTGTTCGAGGTAAGTAACACTTCTAAACTTGGAGATGAGGGTATGAACCCTAATTATACGTGTTATATGATTTGTTTGCAGGTGACGCACATGCTAGGTGACGGGCGTGTGGGCGCGCACCGTAGAAATTATGACTCAGTTGATTCCGTAGGGTTGTGTAGTCAATTAACTTGTATTTTTCCATGTATTTTTCATGTGTTAGAGAAACTGAGTTGTGACTCATGTTAGAAATCATGCTTAGGCAAATGCTGGTATTATTGGTACCCACTGAGGTCATTTCTGCTGTCGAATTATATGTTTAAACTGTAACTTCATACTCAGTCATATTCATTCATTGCATATCATATCTCAGTCTCTGTTGTTATTTATTGATACATTATATCATTATTTTGGGCTAGTTTCATGACATTGTTAGCCCGAGAGACTAGAGAAATTGATGTCTGAGTGCGGCAGAGAGCCTGATCGTGAGGATATTATGGGATGGGCTACACGTCGCAGTATGTTTTAATTTATTTATGCATGAACCTGGCTTATTATAGCGCTTGGGCTGAAGGAGTCCCTCTGAAGTCTACACCCCCCACAGTGAGTGCAGTGGATATTATATTTAGGATGGAGTTCCCTGGGCATGGAGTTGCCCTATACATTATATATGGGATGGAGTTTCTTGGGCATGGAGTTGCCCTATACATTATAGTTGGGATGGAGTTCTCTAGGCATGGAGTTTTTCTATACATTTATATTTGGGATGGAGTTCCCTGGGCTGGATTGGCCTTGTGTAGTACTGAATGACTGAATGTTAATTATTATGTATATATATTTGGGATGGATCTTCCCTGGGCTGGATTGGCTATATACAGTACTGTGAGATTTAGTACTTTGAAAGTGTGAGTACATGAGTTCATCACTGTGCTGCATTGTATTAGACATGCATACTTGACATGTGACAAAGAGAAGTATTTTTCCCCATGACATCTGATAATGAGATTTCTTACCCGCTGTTAAAGTTTTGAGAAAAATCACAGATTTCAGACTTACTCATATTTTTGGTGACTTTCGGCAAAAGATTTGAGTTTTACTGTTATATTGAAAAATAAATGTTTATTTTTCGGAAATATTATACGAGTTGAGGATTTTATTATTGAGTTATTACTTGTGCTCCTTTAAATTGTATTGCTATAAGATGTTATTAGTTATTGGAGTTGGGCTCTGACCCTTGTCCCAGCTCGTCACTTCTTTCAACCTAAAGTTAGGTTTGTTACTTATTAAGTATATGGGGTTGGTTGTACTCATACTACACTTCTGTACCTTGCGTGCAGATTTCTGATGCTGGTGTAGCTGCGTACGACGAGAGCTGGATTTGAAGATGTACCTGTGTTCCAGTCATTGCTGCCTCTTGTTCATGGTAGCTTTAGAATTTTTAATCTGTTCATGTATACTTCAGATAGATGACATATTTTTATTTCATACAAGCTTTGTAAATTCTAATCTTAGAAGTTCATGATTTGTACAACCAATCCTTGGGGAGTGTATTAGAGTTAGTTAAATATTAATTGAATCAGACTGTTTTTATTTGGCTTACCTAACAGGTGAGGTTAGGTGTCATCACGGCTAGTTGGATTTTGGGTCGTGACATGTATATTTTCATCGCCTTTCATTTCTCTTATAAACTACAAATTTTGTACGTTCCCATGGATTTAAAAGTATAAATTTTCTTCCTTATTAAAATTCATGATCTTGAAATTAATAAAATGAGTAATCAAATTGATCAATAACCGTTGGCTTGCCTGACGTCAATGTTAGGCGCCCTCACGACCTATAAATATTTTGGGTCGTGAAATTAACTATATTTTCCTTACAATTATATACAATCCATTGTTAATGCCTTACATTAAGGGAATTAGTTACATCATTTTCCTTTTCTCTCTCATATCCTCTTTTCTATTCTCTCTCTTTATATACAATCCATTATTAGTGTCTTAAATTAGGGAATTCAGTTACATCCTTTTTCTTTTTTATTAAAGTGGAGAAATTGAGAAACATATTAAAGAACATTACATCATGGATAACTTAGACAATTATAGGAAGGGATGTTTACCTTCCTATACTACATATGAAACTTTATTGCCCTGCCTAATCAAATTTTAACTTAATTACCTGGTCATATATAATTTACCAATTATATATAAATAAGTTTTAAATGAGTATCCCTTTATATTAGGAATTGAATAAGGAATATCAGTTATTTTCCCATCCATTTATACTTGCCTCTCTCTCTATCTCTCTCTCTCTCTCTCTCTCTCTCTCTCTCTCTCTCTCTCTCTGTGTGTGTGTCATGACCCAATTCTCCTATAGGTCGTGATGGCGCCCCAACATTATCGCTATGCAATCCAACAGTGAATTAAACCATGTTATGTCTCTTTTAATAAGTTTCAAGTAATTAAATTCTATTTAATAAGGAGTGAGAAATTTAATAACTGAAATGAAGACAACTGAATGGCAATCATAATGATACAAATACTCCAAAACCATAAAGTCTACTAGTGTGTGTGTCAAGACCTGGTGTCACAAGTGCATGAACAACTAGTAGAATATACAAAACTCTAAATATTATCCGAATTAAAGTACAGAGAATGTAAATACAAAAGAGAGACTCTAGGGGTTGCAGGATGGATCAGGAAGCAGCTCACCACTAGGCCTCGGAATATTTGGGATGCGTGTCGGTAGGACCGCCAGATGCACCTACCTCAGGTCTTGTACGATTAGTGCATAAATGTAGCGTGAGTACATAAATAATATGTACCCAGTAAGTATCAAGTCTAACCTCGAAGAAGTAGTGACGAGGGGTCGACATCGACACTTACTATGGGCTAATAGTAAAGAAATACAGAATTCTAAATAAGCACGGGTTATGTAAATAGTAATAATAACTCAATAACAAGCAGAAAGTAAATAATCCTTTCACACATGGTAAGTTCCAAATAAATTTCCATCTTATATAATTTTGCCTCTCAAGCCAGGGAAGGATACCAAATATATGATTACACTTTGAGTGTTATCACGCACGATTATGCCGAGGTTGTACGGCCCGATCCAAAATAATGTGTACACTGTCGAGGGTCGAGCGACACGAACCACAGATGCATCTATCTACTACCGAGGAGTTCGGCCCGATCCACAAGAAGGGAGGATACTTTATAATCACTTAACTTAAACGTTATTAAAGGCCAATACACAATTTAATACAAATTACATTAACAGTCTTTCACAATTCCTCTGACAAGTTCTAATATAATTTAGACACTTTAATTAACAAGTAAGGTGCCAACATTTTAAGTAATTCATGATTTGGATCCTAAAACTACCCGGACATAAGCATAATTAGTAGCTACGCACGGACTCTCGTCACCTCGTACATACGTAGCCCCCATAATTAGAAGCAAACATTGATTGAAATCACCTATGGGTAAATTCCCTCTTACAAGGTTAGACAAGAGACTTACCTCGTCTCAAGGCTCATTTTCAGGTCACAATTTCGCTCTAAAGCCCCAACTCGGTGCCTAATAATCCAAAACTAGTCAAATGCCATATAAATTAATCAATACATGTTCAAGAGTTCATATTCAAACTATTAAAGTGATTACCCAACCCTAATTGAAGGATTCCTAAAATTCATTCTCGGGCCCACGTGCCTGGATTCCGGAAATTTTGGAAGTAAGGTTTTACCCATAACCTCACGAACTCAAATATATAATTTTCACTCAGTTCCCTAACCATTTTCTGGTTAAATCCCATTTTTATCAAAACCTAAAGTTTTCATCTAAACCCATGATTCTCACAATTTTACATGTTAAAATCTACCCATAATCTATGTATTTAAGTCATATTATATATAAATACTTACCTCAAACTGCTAGGTGAAAACCCCTCTCCAAGAGCACCAAAACCGCCCAAGAGGTGAAAGAAAATGAATCAAAAATTGTCTAAGTCCCGCATTAAATGGGCCATTATGCCTCTAGGACTTTCGTATTTGCGGTCCCTGGGCCGCATCTGCATCTTCGTATCTGCGGAAGGTTCATCGCAGATGCGGTCCTACCTTGGGCGGCTTAAGTCCGTTTCTGCGGAATGAGGGTCGCTTCTGCGATGCCGCTCCTGCGACAGAGGAGCCGCACCTGCTCAAGTCCCGCTTCTGCGGTTGTCTTGTCCGCATTTGCAGTTTCTGGCTGCCTATGCTGGGATGCTTCTATGAGTTCGCACCTATGACTGGCCCACCACAGGTGCAGTTACACCAAAAGCTGGGTTCTTCTGCTGTTCACCCATTGCTAAGCGACCTCCGCGTATCATCCGAATGGCATCCGGATCCCCCGAGGCCCCGTCCAAACATGCCAACAAGTTTGAAATCATAAAACGGACTCGTTCGCATCTTCAGAACGCAGAAAACAACATCAAAACTAAGAATCTCACCTCAAACCAAATTGAATTAACTTATGAACTTCAAGTTCTTCCAACTTACTCCGAATGTGCCGGAACATACTTAAACTACTCGGAATGACACTAAATTTTGCGTGCAAGTCTTAAATCACCATACAGAACTATTCCCCAGCTCAGAATCCCAACAGACCTCGATAACATCAAAACATACTCGAAACAAAATTTAAAGAACTTTTAAACCTTCAATAATCCAACTTTCAACCTTAAGCGCTGAAACTCTCCTGGGTTATCCAAAATCCGATTCGAACATACGTCTAAGTCTAAAATTATTGTACAAACCTATTGGAACCGTCAAATCCTGCTTCCGAGATCGTTTACTCAAAGTGTTGACCAAAGTCAACTTAGCCTTTTAAAAGCCAACTAAGGAACTAAGCTTTCCGATTGCAACCCGAACCCTTTCAAATTCCAAACTAACCATCTCCACAAGTCATAAAATAGTAAAACCACATACGTGAAGTCTTAGTTAGGGAAACGAGGACCTAGGAAGCAAAACGATCGGTTGGGTCGTTACATTGTCCACCTCTTAAACTAACGTTCGTCCTCGAACGAGTCTAGAATCATACCTGGAGTGCTGAACAAGTGTGGATATATGCTCCGCATGTCCTCCTCGGTCTCCCAAGTCACCTCTTCGACTGGTTGACCCCTCTACTGAACCTTTACTACAGAAATATTCTTGGACCTCAATGGGCGAACCTTTTTGTCAACAATGGCAGCTGGCTCCTCCTCANAAATGCGGACAAGACAACCGCAGATGCGGTCCTACCTTGGGCGGCTTAAGTCCGTTTCTGCGGAATGAGGGTCGCTTCTGCGATGCCGCTCCTGCGACAGAGGAGCCGCACCTGCTCAAGTCCCGCTTCTGCGGTTGTCTTGTCCGCATTTGCAGTTTCTGGCTGCCTATGCTGGGATGCTTCTATGAGTTCGCACCTATGACTGGCCCACCACAGGTGCAGTTACACCAAAAGCTGGGTGCTTCTGCTGTTCACCCATTGCTAAGCGACCTCCGCGTATCATCCGAATGGCATCCGGATCCCCCGAGGCCCCGTCCAAACATGCCAACAAGTTTGAAATCATAAAACGGACTCGTTCGCATCTTCAGAACGCAGAAAACAACATCAAAACTAAGAATCTCACCTCAAACCAAATTGAATTAACTTATGAACTTCAAGTTCTTCCAACTTACTCCGAATGTGCCGGAACATACTTAAACTACTCGGAATGACACTAAATTTTGCGTGCAAGTCTTAAATCACCATACAGAACTATTCCCCAGCTCAGAATCCCAACAGACCTCGATAACATCAAAACATACTCGAAACAAAATTTAAAGAACTTTTAAACCTTCAATAATCCAACTTTCAACCTTAAGCGCTGAAACTCTCCTGGGTTATCCAAAATCCGATTCGAACATACGTCTAAGTCTAAAATTATTGTACAAACCTATTGGAACCGTCAAATCCTGCTTCCGAGATCGTTTACTCAAAGTGTTGACCAAAGTCAACTTAGCCTTTTAAAAGCCAACTAAGGAACTAAGCTTTCCGATTGCAACCCGAACCCTTTCAAATTCCAAACTAACCATCTCCACAAGTCATAAAATAGTAAAACCACATACGTGAAGTCTTAGTTAGGGAAACGAGGACCTAGGAAGCAAAACGATCGGTTGGGTCGTTACATTGTCCACCTCTTAAACTAACGTTCGTCCTCGAACGAGTCTAGAATCATACCTGGAGTGCTGAACAAGTGTGGATATATGCTCCGCATGTCCTCCTCGGTCTCCCAAGTCACCTCTTCGACTGGTTGACCCCTCTACTGAACCTTTACTACAGAAATATTCTTGGACCTCAATGGGCGAACCTTTTTGTCAACAATGGCAGCTGGCTCCTCCTCAGAACCCAAGCTCTCATCTAACTGAACCATGATATAGTCCAACACATGCGTCGTGTCGGCATGATACCTCCAGATCATAGACACATGGAAAACCGGATGAACTCTTGATATACTGGGAGGCAAAGCAAGCTCATAAGCAACCTCCCCAACTCGTCCCAACACCTCAAATGGACGTATGAACCTTCGGCTCAACTTGCCCTTCTTTACGAACCTCATGATCCCCTTCACCAGCGAGACATTCAAGAGAACTTTCTCGCCCACCATAAAAGATAAATCACGCGCCTTCTGATCCGCATAAATCTTATGTCTGGATTGTGCTGTTCGAAGTTGCTCTTGAATCAACTTTACCTTTTCCAGGGCATCTTTCACCAAATCGGTGCCATACAACTTAGCCTCGCCTGGCTCAAACCATCCGATGGGAGAACGACATCACCGACCATATAAAGCCTAAAATGGGGCCATCTCGATGCCGGACTGATAACTGTTGTTGTAAGAAAACTTAGCAAACGGCAAGAATCGATCCCACTGCCCTCCAAATTAAATCACACATGCTCTGAGCATATCCTCTAGGATCTGAACTGACCGCTCCGACTGTCCATCGGTCTGCGGATGAAAGGCTGTGCTGAGTACTACATGGGTCCCCAACTCACTCTGTACTACTCTCTAGAAATGCGAAGTAAAATAAGGGCCTCTATATGATTTAATGGAAACAGGCACACCATGCAACCGAACAATCTCCTTAATATAAATCTGGGCCAACCTCTCTGCAAAGTATGTGGTCACAACCGGAATGAAGTGTGCTGACTTGGTCAACCTGTCGATAATGACCCAAATTGCATCAAACTTCTGGAAGGTCCGCGACAACCCAACTACGAAGTCCATAGTAATGCGCTCCCATTTCCACTCAAGTATCGTTATCTACTGAAGTAGGCCACCTGGCCTCTGATGCTCATACTTGACCTACTGGCAATTTAGGCACCTTGCCACATACTTGACTATGTCTTTCTTCATCCTCCACCACTAATAATGCTGCCTCAAGTCATGATACATCTTCATCGCACCTGGATGAATAGAATACCGAGAACTGTGTGCCTCCTCTAGGATCTTCTCCCTCAATCCATCAACATTAGGAACACATAGGCGACCCTGGAGTCATAAAACACCATCCTCACCGATAGTAACCTCCTTGACACCACCCTATAGTATTGTCTCTCTGAGAATCAACAAATGCGGATCATCAAACTGGCGAGCCTTGATATGCTCGAATAGTGAGGACCGAGCAACAACGCATGCAAAAACTCGGCTGGTCTCTGAAATATCCAACCTCACAAGTCTATTATCCAAGGACTGAATGTCTGAAGCTAATGGTCTCTCCTCAGCTGAAATGAAATCCAAACTACCCATACTCTCTGCCTTTCTGCTCAAGGCATCTGCAACTATATTCGCCTTGCCCGGATGATAAAGGATGGTGATATCATAGTCTTTCAGTAACTCAAGTCACTTGTGCTACCTCAAATTGAGATCCCTCTACTTGAACAAGTGCTGCAAGCTGCGATGATCGGTGTAAACCTCACAGTACACTCCATAAAGATAATTCCTCCAGATCTTAAGAGCATGAACAATCGCGGGAACTCTAAATCGTGAACATGGAAATTCTTCTCATGGGGCTTCAATTGACATGAAGCATATGCAATAACTCGCCCCTCCGGAGTCAATGCACAATACAAACCAACGCGTGAAGTGTCGCAATACACAATATATATCCCTAAATCGGAAGGCAACACTAACACTGGTTCTGAAGTCAATGCACAATACAAACCAACACGTGAAGTGTCGCAATACACAATATATATCCCTAAATCGGAAGGCAACACTAACACTGGTTCTGAAGTCAATGCAGTCTTGAGCTTCTGAAAGTCCGCCTCGCAATCATAGGACCATCAGAACATAGCACCCTTCTAAGTCAATCTAGTAAAATGTGATCCGATAGATGAGTAGCCCTCCACAAACCGACAATAATAACCTGCTAACCCCAGGAAACTCCTGATCTCAGTTGCTATGGATGGACGAGGCCAACTCTGAACTGCCTCGATCTTCTTGGGGTCTACCTTAATACCATCGCATGATACAACATGCCCCAAGAATGCCACAGAATCGAACTAGAACTCACACTTGGAGAACCTAGCATATAGCTTCTGTTCCCGCAAGGTCTGAAGCACCACTCTCAAATGCTGCTCGTGCTCCTCCATGCTACGTGAGTAGATCAAAATTTCATCAATGAAGACAATCACAAACGAATCAATATATGGCCTGAACACCCGATTCATCAAATCTATAAATGCTGTCGGGGCGTTGGTCAAGCCAAAGGACATCACTAGAAACTCATAATGGCCACATCTTGTCCAGAATGCCGTCTTCGGAACATCCGAATCCCGAATCTTCAACTGATGGTACCCCGATCTCAAGTCGATCTTAGAGAACACCTTGTCACCCTACAACAGGTCAAAACAATCATCAATACGCGACAATGGGTACTTGTTCTTGATGGTAACCTTGTTCAACTGGCGGTAATCAATGCACATCCTTATAGTCCCATCTTTCTTCTTCACAAATAACACTGGTGCACCCCAAGGAGATACACTCGTCTTGACGAACCTTTTTGCTAGCAACTCCTCAAGCTACTCCTTCAACGCCTTCAACTCTTTTGGAGCCTTGCGGTACGGTGGGATAGATATAGGCTAGGTACCAAAAGCCAAATCAATACAGAAATCGATATCACGATCTGGTGGCATGCCTGGAAGATTAGAAAGGAACACATCGGAGAACTCCCGGACCACAGGCACTAAATCAATCGCCGGAGACACTATGGTAGTATCCCGAACATATGCTAGATAAGCCAAACAACCCTTCTCGACTATGTGTCGAGCCTTCAGAAAAGAAATAACCCGACTAGATGTACTGACAGACGAACCCTTCCACTCCAATCTAGGAAACTCTGGCATCAGCAAGATAACAATCTTGGCATGGCAATCAAGGATGGCATTATATGGAGATAACCAGTCCATCCCCAGGATGATCTTAAAGTCGGTCATATCGAGCAACAGAAGATCTGCTCTAGTCTCATAACCACATAATATAACAATGCAGGATTGGTAGATCCGATCCACAATAATAGAATCATCCACAAGAGTGGACACATAAATAGGAGTACCTAAGGACTCACGAGGAACACCCAGGAAATGAGCAAATAGAGATGAAACATATGAATATGTAGATCCTGGGTAAAATAGTACTGAAGCATCCCTACCACAAACATAAATAATACCTGTGATCATGACAACTTAGGCCACTACATCTGGTCTGGCCGGAAAAGCATAGAATCTAGCTGGAGCGCCACTTGACTGGACTCCACCTCTAGGACGACCCCTACCCACCTGCCCTCTGCCTTTGGGCGGACGGACGACTGCTGGGGCAGTTGGTGCTGTAATCATAGGCTGCTGACCCTGCTACACTGACTTGCCCCAATTGCTGGGGTAGAACCTCCGTACATGACTTAGATCCCTACACTCAAAACAACCTCTCGCCACGGTGGACGGTTGGCCTGAAGTCTGACCCTGATGGCCTAAATACCCATTGGTGGAACCCTGAATAGATGGTGGGCGGTAGGAACCCTCTGGTATGGCACTAAAATAGGGTCGCACTGGAGTACCCCGAGGAGGCGGAGGTGCTGGATATGTCGGCCTGCTAGACTGACCCCTCACAAACTGACCCCTGCCCCAGTCGGGGCACCATTGAACTCTCCAGAATATCAAAATCACTTATCTCTCATCGCCTACTCTCGGCTAAGATGACGAACACCCTTAATCCTCCGACCTATCTCCACAACTAGCCCGTAAGAAGTCCTCTTCTCCACCTCCCAAGCCATGTTGGCCTGGATACTTGAGTGCAAACCAACAAAAAACCTCTATACTCTCTCTGCATTGGTAGGAAGTATCATAAGTGCATGGCGGGATAAGTCAAAGAATCTCGCCTCATAGTCGGTCACCGACATCTGGCCCTACTGGAGCTGTTAGAATTGAAATCGCAACTCTTCCCTCGGAGAGGGTGGGATATATTTGTCCAAGAAGAGGCGTGTGAACTGATCCAAAGCCATAGGAGGATAACCGAATGGTCTTCCAAGAAGATAGGACTGCCACCATCTATGAGCCCTGCCCTCCAGCTAAAAGGTAGTAAACTCCACCCCATGGGACTCCAATATCCTCATTTTGTGCAGTCTGTCCCTGCATTGATCAATAAAGTCCTGGGGGTCCTCATTCCTCTCACCCCCAAAGACAGGAAGATGCATCCTAGTCCATCTGTCCAATAGCTTTTGCGGATTGCCAACTGCAGCTGGTCTGGGCTCAGGTATAGCTGCTGCACCTAGCTGAGCTCCGCCCACGGGTAGTGCGCCTGGGGTCTGATATACAATAACTTCATGCCTTGGAGCCTTAGCAGTAGGGGTCTGTGCTCCCCCTCTTGCCTGAGATGTGGCTGGATCTGATGGAAATAAACCAGCATGAGTCATAGAATCCATGAACTGCAACATACAGCTCATAAGCTCCTAGAATCCCAGCGCGGACATGAAATCCACCGAGGCTGGCTCTGCTGCAGGCACCTCGCCCTACTCCTAAATAATAGGATCCTCTACTGGATCCACTTGTGGCATATCTGGAGCAACTCTGGGACATCCTTGTCCCCTACCATGGGCTGGAGCCCTCCCTCGGCCTCTGCCTCGGCCTATAGTAACAGGGGGAGCAGCTCCTCCATGGTCTGGAACATCCGCTGCGTGTGTTCTCACCATCTGCAAGAGAATTAGAGAAAGATACTTAGTACACATCAATTGCATGATAGGATATGAAGAAAGAGTAGTTTCCTAACACCCTATAGCCTATAGAAGATAAGTACAGACGTTTCTACACCGATCCGCAAGACTCTATTAGGCCTGCTCATGACTTGTGAGACCTACATGAACCTAGTGCTCTGATATCATATTGTCACAATCCAATTCTAATATATGTCATGATGGCGCCCTAACGTTACCGCTAGGCAAGCCAACGGTGAATTAAACCATGTTATGTCTCTTTTAATAAGTTCAAGTAACCTAATTCTATTTAATAATAAATTAAGGAGTGAGAAATGTAATAACAGAAATGAAGACAATTGAATGGCAATCATGATGATACAAATACTCTAAAATCATAAAGTCTACTAGTGTGTGTGTCAAGACCTGGTGTCACAAGTGTATGAGCAACTAGTAGAATATACAAAACTCTAACTACTGTCCGAAATAAAGTAGACAGAATGTAAATACAAAAGAGAGACTCTAGGGGCTACAGGACGGCTCAGGAAGCAGCTCACCACTAGGCCTTAGGATATCTGGGATGCGCGCCGGTAGGACCGCCAGATGCACCTGCCTCAGATCCTGCACGATTAGTGCAGAAGTGCAGCGTGAGTACATAAATAACATGTACCCAGTAAGTATCAAGTCTAACCTCGAAGAGGTAGTGACGAGGGGTCGACATCAATACTTACTATGTGCTAATAGTAAAGAAATACAGAATTCTAAATGAGCACGGGTTATGAAAATAATAATAATAATAACTCAATAATAAGAAGAAAGCAAATAATCCTTTCACATATGGTAAGTTCCAAATAAATTTCCATCTTATATAATTTTGCCTCTCAAGCCAGGGAAGGATACCAAATATATGATTACACTTCGAGTGTTATCATGCATGATTATGCCGAGGTAGTACGACCCGATCCAGAATAATGTGTACACTGTTAAGGGTCGAGTTGCACTAACCATAGATGCATCTATCTACTGTTGAGGCGTTCGGCCCGCTCCATAAGAATAGAGGATACTTTATAAGCATTTGACTTAAACGTTATTAAATACTAATACACAATGCAATACAAATTCCATTAACGAACTTTCACAATTCCTCTAACAAGTTCTAATATAATTTAGGCACTTTAATTAACAAGTAGGGTGCAAATATTTCAAGTAATTCATGATTTGGGTCCTAAAACTACCTGGACATAAGCATAATTATTAGTTACACACGGACTCTCGTTACCTCGTATGTATGTAGGCCCCACAATTAGAAGCAAACATTGATTGAAATCACCTATGTGGTAAATTCCCTCTTACAAGATTAGACAAGAGACTTACCTCGTCTCAAGGCTTACTTTCCGATCACAATTTTGCTCTAAAGCCCCAACTCAGTATCGAACAATTCAAAACTAGTCAAATGTTATATAAATTAATTAATACATGTTTAAAAGTTCATATTCAAACTATTAAAGTGATTACCCAACCCCAATTGAAGGATTCCTAAAATTCATCCCCAGGCCCACGTGCCCGGATTCCGGAAACTTTCGAAGAAAGTTGTTACCCATAACCTCACGAACTCAAATATATAATTTTCACTCAATTTCCTAACCACTTTCGTGGTTAAATCCCATTTTTATCAAAGCCTAGATTTTTCATCTAAACCCATGATTCTCATAATTTTACATGTTAAAATGTAACGACCCAACCAGTCTTTTTGAGTATTACAATCCCATTCCCCCATTTACTGCTCAATTTATGGTTTACAGTTGTTATGTGACTTTCCGGGGTGATTAGTTCGGGTTCGGTGAGGTTTTGGAATGATTTGGAACACTTAGTTTCAAGGTTAAGAACTTAAGTTGAAAAGGTTGACCGGATGTTGACTTATGTGTAATGACCCCGGAGAAATATTGCTAAGGAAATTAAGGTTTTGTAGTGCCGAGGTAGATCAATTAGCGACCCTGGACGTTTTGGATTGAACAGTGCGACTGGGAGTTAAAGGAAAACATTTTGGCAGAAAGATGCGTTTTTACGGTCCACTTTGTGGTCGCAGAATCACTCTGCGGGTCGCATAATGGGCAGAAGCTGGGCAGGTGTGAGTGTAAATATGTGGTCGATTATGCGACTGCAAAACTGTTTTGCGGTACATTATGCAACCGCAGAACAGGTCCGCGGGCCGCATAATAACCGTAGACTGAAATAGTGTTGCCTAGTTCTAGAGGGCCTTTTTGCGACCCATTTTGCGGGTCACAGAAGCATTATGTGGTCGCATATTCTACCGCAGAGTGTGTTTCGGGGCTTTATTTTTTTGGTTTTATAAACCCGACCCCATTCTAATAAAACACTATTAGGGGTCATTTTGAAGGGTTTCATGTGATATTTTTGAGAAATGTGAGAGCATCTTAGAGAGAGAAAGTGAAGACCTAGCCATTTGTCAATCAATTCTTGTTCAAGGTTTGAAGATTTCACAAGGATCTTTCTAGGGCTTCAAAGAGGTAGGAATTTCTAACCCTAGTCTTTAATTTCGAGTTTATGTAAAGATGGGTGATTGGGAGTATGATTCTTGGGTGTGATGGTATTATTTATACATGCTTGTACCAATAAGGTTTGCGGGAAGGTTGTTGAGTCCAAATGGTTAAAAATTGTGCTGAAAACGGTAGAAATCTTCAAAGACTTTAACTGAAGATTTGAGGGTCGAGTTGATGTCGGAATTTGGTAAAATTTGTATGGTTGGACTCGTGATTAAATGGGCGTTCATATTTTATAACTTTTATTGGGTTCCGAGACGTGGACCCTATGGGTGATATTTGAGTGCGATATCAGATTTTGTTGAAAAAGTAGTATTTTCATATGGAATTAATTCCTATAATTTGAATTGATTGAATCGAATTAATTGTGACTAGATTCGAGACGTTCAGAGGCCGATTTGCGAGGCAAAGGCTTGTTGGAATAAAGAATTGCTCAGATTGAGGTAAGTAACAGTTCTAAATTAGGTCCTGAGGGTATGAAACCCCAGATTATGTGTTATGTGATCGGTTTTGAGGTGAAGCACATTATAGGTGACGCAAGTGTGGGCGTGCACCATAGGAATTGTGACTTGGTCAAATTCCATGGAACTGTGTAGATGAATAATCTGTTGTTATCTGTACATTCTCCATGTAGTAGAGAAATTGAACCACAAATCATGTTTAGATTATGTGTTGGCACTGTGGAGACCCACAGAGGTCGTGTACATGTTGAATTATCTGCTAAATTATTATTTTGTACTTAGTCAAAATTTACTTGTTTATTTTATCCTAGTCTCTATTGTTCATTATTGATGCATCATATCATTATTGTTAGGGCTGGTTTCATGATTATTGAGATCTACGGGAGACTTGAGAGATTTATGACTGAGTGAGGCCGAGGTCTTGATTGTGAGATATTATATTATAGCATGTGAGTTGTCCGTGTAGCACGTGAGTTGTCCATGCGGATCCAGATATTATATTATATCACGTGAGTTATGTGTGCAGTACGTGATTTATCCATGCGGATCCAGATATTGATACTATAGCATATGAGTTGTCTGTGCAACACGTGAGTTGTCCATGCGGTTTATAGCGCTTGGGCTGTAGGAGCCCCTCCGTAGTCTATACACACCCCAATGAGCACAAGTACCTACTGAGTGCGAGTGTTGAGTGCTGAATGAATGAAATGGCTGAGTGACTGTGGTCCTAAGAGGATGCATTTGATTTCATTACTGTTGCACATCAGCTGTCATATATCAATGTTTTGGAAATTTTTGAGAGATATTATCTTATGTTTCAGTCGAACTTGACATGAAATTACTGTTTTGGCCTTAAATGTTGAACTTGAAAGTATGCCTACCTTGTTATGTTGGAAATTACTGTAATTGGACTCAATTGTGAAGCTCGTCACTACTTTTAGTTCTTTATTTAGTATTGTTACTTGCTGCGTTGGTTGTACTCACACTACACCCTGCACCTCTTGTGCAGATCCAGGTACTTATGGACACGGTGGTTGTTAGTTCTCAGAGTTTTATCTATTGGAGTTTATCGAGGTACCTGCTTGGCATCCGCAGACCTTGACTCTCTCTTTCCTTTCAGTTTTGTACTGTTATATATTTTCAGATAGTATTTTTAGTAGGAAGACTTTGTTATCATTTAAATGCTCATGTACTCAGTGACACCACGCTTTGGGAGTGTTTATATTTATACTTGTGAGACTTCTTCCGCTGAATATAATTATTGTGTTTTCAAATTTAAAAGATATATGGTTTATTGAGATTGTCGGATTGCCTAGTATTGAGATAGACGCCATCATGCCGGGTGAGATTTTGGGTCGTGATAAATTGGTATCTGACCCTAGGTTACATAGGTCTCATGAGTCATGAGCAGATTTAGTAAAGTCTTGTGGATCGGTACAGAGACGTCTGTACTTATCTTCGAGAGGCTGCCGAACCCTTAGGAAAATTTCACTTTCTTGTATTCGGTCGTGCGAACTTGTTGATTCCGGAAAACTAAAAAAATTATGTTATTCTATTTTCTCATAAATGGTGAGAACACGTACTACCAGATCAGACGGTAAGCCACCAGTGCCACCAGTTAGGGCCGCGAGAAGCCGGGGCCATGGTAGAGGCCGGGGCTGAGGTAGAGGTCAAGGTGTATCTCGTACAGCAGTTGGACCAACACCTGTAGCACCACCAGTTGCTGCAGCTCAGGAGTAGATTCCAGATATAGTTGAGCCAACGGGACCAGCTCAGGCACCGACTGTGCCTATTGTAATTCCAAGCCTTCAGGAGGCTTTGGCCCAAATATTGACAGTTTGCACTGGCCTTGCTCAGGTGGTTTTAGCTCAGTCTGCACCAACCACTTCTCAGGCCGGGGGAGGTACTCATACCCCTGTTTCCCGTACTCCAGAGTAGATAGTGCAGGGACTTCAGATATCGGGGGCACTAGCAGCCCAGCTGCCTATAGCTACTCAGTCCCCGGTGATCCCCGTTATGGAAGATGATAGGCAGGGGAGACTTGTGAGATTTGGGAGGCTTCGACCTCCATCATTTAGCGGTGCTGAGTCAGAGGATGCTCAGGGTTTTCTGGATAAGTGCCAGCGGATGCTTCGGACAACGGGTATTCTGGAGACCAGTGGGGTCTCGTTCACTACTTTTTAGTTTTCTGGCGATGCCTTCATATGGTGGGAGGCTTATGAGAGGTACAGTCTGTTCGGTGTAGTGCCACTTACATGACAAGAGTTCTCTATTCTCTTTTTTAAGAAGCTCATACCACTGTCTCGTATGGAGGAGCTGCGCAGACAGTTTGAGCAACTTCGGTAGGATGGCATGCCTGTGAACTAGTACGAGATGGATTTTTCTAAATTGGCTCGTCACACAGTTTTGTTGGTTCCCACTGATAGGGAGAGGATTATGAGGTTCATTGATGGCCTAACGTATCGGCTACAGTTGCTTATGAATCGGGAAAGGGTAAATAGTGCTACTTTTGATAAGGTAGTCGACATTTCTCGGCAGATAGAGATGGTCCGTAGCCAGGAACGTGGAGAGAGGGAGTCCAAGAGGCCTCGTGGACCAAGTGACTTCAGCGGTGTTCCTTCAGGGGGTTAGATTTACCGCGGCAGGGGTCATCCTTACAGACACGCTCAGATGGGTCGTCCAATTCACTGTGGTGCATCATATGGCCATGGTTCATATAGTTCTCATCAGAGTCAGTCATCTCTCAATGCCCTTCCAGCCTAGATTTCATCCCGTGCCCCTTCAGTTTAGGGTTCATTTGTACCGGGTGCTTCTAGCAGTTATTTTGGTTCTCGAGGCCCGATTCAATACGCACCACCACCAGTATCGGGGAGCTGCTTTGAGTGTAGGGAATTTGGGCATATGTGGAGACAGTGTCCTCGTCGCTCGGGAGGTCCAGTGCAGCAGAGGAGTCAGATTATGACTTCAGCACCAGTTACTTCGCCACCCGCCCAGTTAGCTTGGGGCGGGGCTCAGTTATCTAGGGTCGCCCAGGAGGGGGAGGCCGATCAAATGGAGGTCAGGCCCAATTCTATGCTTTTCCTGCCAGGTCAGATGCTATTGCTTCAGATGTAGTGATCACAGGTACTGTTACAGTGTGCCATAGAGAGGCTTTTATATTATTTGACCCTGGTTCCACTTATTCATATGTATCGTTGTATTTTTCTTATTATCTAGATATGCCCCGTGAGTCCTTAGTTTCACCTGTTAGTGTATCTACACCAGTGGACGATACTATTACTGTGGACCGTGTGTATCGGTCGTGTATGGTAACTATTGGGGGGCTGGAGACTAGAGTTGATCTTTTATTGCTTAGTATGGTTGATTTCGATGTAATTCTGGGTATGTATTGGTTGTTTCCATGTTATGCTATTCTGTACTGTCACGCAAAAACTATGACATTAACAATGCCAGGGTTGCCGAAAGTCGAATGGAGAGGTTTGCTAGATTATAATCCCACCAGGGTAATTTCTTATTTGAAGGCCCAATGTCTAGTTGGGGAGGGGTGTTTGTCATACTTTGCCTTTGTGAGAAATGTTGATGCAGATACCCCTACTAATGATTCAGTACTGGTACTGTGAGATATTACAGATGTATGTTTTGTAGACCTGCCACGTATGCCACTCGATAGGGATATCGATTTCGGTATTGACTTGGTGCCGAGAACTCAGCCTATTTCTATTCCTCCATATCGTATGACACCGGCAAAATTGCAAGAATTAAAAGAGAAACTTCAGGAACTTCTTGATAAGGGGTTTATTAGGCCTAGTGTGTCTCCTTGGGGTGAACTGGTCCTGTTTGTGAAAAAGAAAGATGGCACAATAAGGATGTGCATCGATTACAGGCAACTGCACAAAGTTACAATAAAAAATAAGTATCATTTGCCGCATATTGATGATTTATTTGACCAGCTTCAGGGAGCAAGGGTATTCTCCAAAATGGATTTGAGATCTGGGTATCACCAGTTGAAAATTTAGGATTCGGATATTCTAAAGACGACGTTCAGGACTCGTTATGGCCACTATGAATTTCTTGTGATGTCTTTTGGTCTAACCAATGCCCCAGCAACATTTATGCACTTGATGAATATTGTATTCCAACCATATCTTGATTCATTTGTCGTAGTATTTATTGATGATATCCTGGTGTACTCACGTAGCCAAGAGAAGCATGCACAACATTTGGGTGTTGTATTACGGAGGTTGAGAGAGGAGAGACTGTATGCCAAATTCTCTAATTGTGAGTTCTGGCTTAGTTCAGTGGCATTCTTGGGACACATAGTGTCTAGTGAAGGAATTAAGGTGGATCCGAAGAAAATAGAGGCAGTTCAGAGTTGGCCCAGTCCATCTTCAGCTACTGAGATTCGGAGTTTTCTCGGCTTGGCCGGTTATTATCGTCGCTTTATGGAGGGTTTCTCGTCTATTGCATCGCCTTTGACCAAATTAACCTAGAAAGGTGCTTCGTTTAGGTGGTCAGATTAGTGTGAAGAGAGCTTTCAGGAGCTCAAGACAGCTTTGACTACAGCCCCAGTATTGGTGTTTCCTATAGGTTCAGGGTCTTATACTGTGTATTGTGACGCGTCGCGTATTTGTCTCGGTGCAGTGCTAATGCAATACGGTAGGGTAATTGCCTATGTGTCCAGGTAGTTAAAGGTACATGAGAAGAATTTTCCTGTCCATGACCTTGAGTTAGCAGCTATTGTTCATGCCTTGAAGATTTGGCGGCATTATTTGTACGGTGTCCAATGTGAGGTTTATACCGATCACCAGAGTCTACAATATCTCTTTAAACAGAAGGATCTTAATTTGCAGCAGCGGAGGTGGTTGGAGTTTCTTAAGGATTATGACATCATCATTCTCTATTATCCCGAAAAGGCTAATGTGGTGGCCGATGCCTTGAGTCGTAAGGCGGAGAGCTTGGGTAGCTTAGCATACTTACCGGTAGCAAAGAGGCCTTTAGCGTTGGATGTTCAGGCCTTAGCCAACTAGTTTGTCAGATTGGATATTTCCGAGCTGACTCGAGTTTTGGCTTGTGTGGTCTCTCGGTCTTCTCTTTATGATCGTATCAGAGAACGTCGGTATGATGACCCCCATCTTCTTGTCCTTAAGGACCCGGTTCAGGACGGTGATGCCAAGGAAGTCACTATTGGGGATGACGGTGTGTTACGGATGCAAGGCAGGCTATGTGTGATTAATGTAGATGGTTTGCGTGAGTTGATTCTCCAGGAAGCTCATAGTTCGCGGTAATCCATTCATCCAGGTACCGCGAAGATGTATCAGGATTTGAGGCTGCACTTTTGGTGGAGGCGAATGAAGAAATATATAGTTGGGTTTGTAGCTCGGTGTTTAAATTGTCAACAGGTAAAGTACGAGTATCAGAGTCCGGGAGTATTGCTTTAGAGACTTGAAATTCTGGAGTGGAAATGGGAGCGTATTACCATGGATTTCGCAGTTGGGCTCCCACGGACCTTGAGGAAGTTTGATGCTGTTTGGGTGATTGAGGATCGGTTGACCAAATCCGCGCATTTTATTCCAATTGGTACTAATTATTCTCCGAGCGGTTGGAGGAGATTTATATCTGCGAGATTGTTCGCCTAAACGGTGTGCCAGTGTCCATCATTTCAGATCGGGGCTTGCAATGTACATCATAGTTTTGGAGTGCCGTACATCAAGAATTAGGTACAAAGGTTCAGCTGGGTACAACATTTTACCCGCAGACGGATGGACAGTCCGAGTGCACTATTCAGATATTGGAAGATATGCTACGCGCTTGTGTTATAGATTTTGGAGGTTCTTGGGATCAATTTCTGCCACTGGTAGAGTGTGTTTATAATAACAGCTACCAATCGAGCATTCAGATAGCTTCATATAAGGCTTTATATGGGAGACGGTGTCGGTCTCCGGTGTGTTGGTTTGAGTCGGGTGAGACGAGGCTATTGGGTACTGATTTGGTTTAGGACGCTTTGGAGAAGATTAAATCAATTCGGGAGCGGCTTCGCACGGCTCAGTCTAGACAGAAGAGTTATGCTGACTGAAAGGTCCGTGATGTTACTTACATGGTGGGGGATAAGGTTCTTCTCAAGTTGAGCCCTCGGTATATTGGGCTGTTTGAGGTGTTTAAGAAGATTGGAGAGGTGGCTTATGAACTTGCATTGCCACCTAGTCTATCGAGTGTTCATCTAGTGTTTCATGTATCTATGCTTCAGAAGTATGTCCGGGATCAGTCTCATGTTTAGGATTTCAGCACAGTGTAGTTGGATGGCAATGTGACTTATGATGTGGAGTCATTGGCCATTTTAGACCGACAGGTTCAAAAGTTGAGATCAATGAACATAACTTCAGTGAAAGTGCAGTAGAGAGGCCAGCCAGTCGGAGAAGCTACTTAGGAGACTGAATGAGAGATGTAGAGCAAACATCCACACCTATTTGAGACTCCATGTATCCGTTTAAGGATGAACGTTTGTTTAAGAGGGGGAGAATGTAATGACCCGGCCGGTCGTTTTGAGTATTACAACCTCGTTCTCCCATTTACTGTTCAATTTATGCTTTACAGATGTTATGTGACTTGTCGGGGTGATTAGTTCGGGTCCGGTAAGGTTTTGGAATGATTTGGAACACTTAGTTTCAAGGTTTAGAAATTCAGTTGAAAATGTTGACTGGATGTTGACTTATGTGTAACGACCGCAGAGAAGCTTTACTAAGGAAATTAAGGTTTTGTGGTGCCGAGGTAGATCAATTAGCGACTCCATACTTTTTGGGTTGAACAGTGCGCGGGGGAGTTAAAGGAAATTTTTTTTGCAGAAAGATGCATTTCTGCGGTCTATTTTGCGGCCGCAGAATCACTCTGCGGGCTGCTTAATGGCCGCAGAATGGGCAGAAGCTGGGGCAGGTGTGAATGTAATTCTGCGGTATATTATGTGACCTTAGAACTGTTTTGCGGTGCATTATGCGACCGCAAAATAGGTCTGCGGGCCGCAAAATTACCGCAGACTGAAAAAGTGTTTTCCAGTTCCAGAGTGCCTTTTTGCGACCCATTTTGCGGGCCACAGAAGCATTATGCGGTCACATATGCGACCGTAGAGTGTGTTTTGGGGCTTCATTTTTCTAGTTTTATAAACCCGACCCCATTCTTATAAAACATAATTAAGGGTCATTTTGAAGGGTTTCATCTGATATTTTAGAGAGAGGTGAGAGCATCTTAGAGAGAGAAAGTGAAGACCTAGCCATTTGTCCATCGATTCTTGTTCAAGGTTCGAAGATTTCACTAGGATCTTGCTAGGGCTTCAAAGAGGTAAGAATTTCTAACCCTAGTCTTCAATTTTGAGTTTGGGTAAAGATGGGTGATTGGGAGTATGATTCTTGGGTGTGAGGGTATTATTTATATATGCTTGTACCAATAAGGTTTGTGGGAAGGTTGTTGAGTTCAAATAGGTAAAGATTGGGTTAAAAATGATAGAAATTTTCAAAGACTTTAACTGAAGATTTGAGGGTCGAGTTGATGTCAGAATTAGGTAAAATTTGTATGGTTGGACTCGTGGTTGCATGTGCGTTCACATTTTGTAACTTTTGTTGGGTTCCGATACGTGGACCCCACATGCGATGTTTGAGTGCAATTTCGGATTTTGTTGAAAAATTAGTATTTTCATATGAAATTAATTCCTATAATTGGAATTGATTGAATCGAATTAATTGTGACTAGATTCGATGCGTTCAGAGGCCGATTCGCGAGGCAAAGGCTTATTGGAATAAAAAATTGCTCGGATTGAGGTAAGTAACAACTCTAAATTTGGTCCTGAGGATATGAAACCCCGGATTATGTGTTTTGTGATCGGTTTTGAGGTGACGCACATGCTAGGTGACGGGCGTGCACCGTAGAAATTATGACTCGGTCAAATTCCATGGAATTGAGTAGTGGAATAATCTGTTGTTATCTGTACATTCTCCATGTAGTAGAGAAATTGAACCACAAATCATGTTTAGATTATATGTTGGCACTGTAGGGAACAACAGAGGTCCTGTACATGTTGAACTATCTGCTTAATTGTTATTTTGTACTCAGTCACAGTTTACTTGTTTATTTTATCTCAGTCTCTATTGTTCATTATTGATGCATCATATCATTGTTGTTTGGGCTGATTTCATGATTATTAAGAGCCCGAGAGACATGAGAGATTTAAGACTGAGTGAGGCCGAGGGTCTGATTGTGAGATATCATATTATAGCACATGAGTTGTCCTGCATCACTTAAGTTGTCTGTGTGGATCCATATATTATACTATAGCACGTGAGTTGTCTGTGCAGATCCGGATATTATACTATAGCACGTGAGTTGTCCGTGCGGATCCAGATATTGATACTATAGCACGTGATTTGTCCGTGCGGATTATAGCGCTTGGGCTGTAGGAGCCCCTCCGGAGTTTGTACACACCCCTAGTGAGCGTAGGTACCTACTGAGTGCGAGTGCTGAGTGAATGAAATGGCTGAGTGACTGTGGTCCTGAGATGATGCATTTGATTTCGTTACTGTTGCACTTTAACTGTCATATATCACTAGTTTGAAAATTTCTGAGAGATATTATCTTATGTTTCAGTTGAACTTGACATAAAATTATTGTTTTGGCCTTAAATATTGAACTTGAAAG